>JAOEHY010036006.1:0-80668 GCA_025447955.1 Psilopsiagon aurifrons
GGCTCCTGCCATGGGCAGCCCTCGGGCTCTGCTCCCCAGAGCTTTGTGCAAATCCATGAAGCAGTTCGGGCCGGGCTCTTGTGTTCCCAGTTGCTGCAGGTGGCAGCTGAGGCTTTGCCATGGCCCCGTGTTCCCCACTGAGTCAGGATCCAGCTGCGGTTCCCACCTCCATCCCCTTCCCAGTGCTGGGCTCCAGCTGGGATGCCAAAATAACACTTGTCCTTGGTTGGGGTGAGAGCATTCAAGTAGAGTTTCGCATTCACCAGGCCAGGCAAGAGCTTTGTGTCTATCCATGGCGTATCTTGGATTATCACACTTAATTTAGGCCTCCTTTTTGTTGGAGCAAACAGCCTGGGATGGCACTCCTGGTATGAAAAACAGGCTCCTGACCCCCTGAAAGCTGAGCAAAAGGCTGAGGATGGCACTGCCTGCTGCTGGATGGGTGGAGCGGATCATGCTGCAGGCGCCACGGTAAGTGCCAGAGCCCAGCACCTCTAATAACTTGCAGTGAGAGACCATTGCAAATTCAGATTCAAAGATCCAGGGGAGGTGACACTGCTGCAGGAGGCACTATCCCAGGAGAAGCGTGCACCTTCAGCCATCAGCCCTGACACCACCATTGTACAGCTTCCCATAGGTCTGGCTGCATAAATACCTGGTTTGGGCCAAAATTTCAGCCTCCTCCCCAAGCCCAGCATCCAAAAGAGAAGGGCAGCAATTTGCCAGAAGCTACCAAAGTCTGCTTGTGAGAAGCAATGGCTTCTGAACTGTTCCTGCTGGTGTCTGGCTGGTGCCGATGTGCGTGATGGGGAGCCCAGCATGTGCCATCGAGTGGAGCTGGTGACACTCGGTGCTCCAGCCTGGCTCAGACAACTCCAAAAGCAGCAGCTTGGGCTGTCGGGACGTGGCTTGTAAACAAGTTCATTCAATAGGTCATTACTCTTCAGGCGGCCGCTTGGCCACAGCATGGGAGGTGGCTGCAGGACCTAATGCTCTCCTGGCCAGAGCCCACCCTGGGATGGAGATGAGCCGGTGGGCTCCGCTGCTGTAAGGGAAACCGGGATGGGTCAGTCACTGTTGGCTGTGTCTGTGTCTCAGAGGGGAGATGCTCAAGGCTGACCCCCAGCATCACTGCTTGCGGCCAGGCTCTGCTGCTCCACCTTGGAGCAGTGGGTTTAGGTTGCTGCCTGCACCCCAGTGTGCAAGAGGCCACTTGTTGGTTGGTTACTGACCTGGGACTGAGGAGGGGTGCTCGGCCGATGGCAGACGGGGGGTACCACCTGCAAAGCAAGGCATACCGTCCATCCAGCATCCCAGCGCCCGCAGGGGACTCGCTCCAAGCCAGTGGGGTCAGTCGTGGTTTGGGCAGGGCATTGGGAAGTGCTACACTGTGTGGCTTGTTTTCGTTCAGCTAAAACTGCTACCACAACTAACCCACAGGGCAATGAGCTGCAGCCCAAGCATGGCTCCCACCGCATCCCTCCTCCCCTGCAGCAGCCTCTGCATCCGGGTCCCCCCACGTTCAGTGGTACTCACTGCAGCGCTGCACCCGTACGTTACCTTCCCGACAGGTCGGTCCCGTGTACCCGTGCAGACAGAGGCATCGGCCGTTGCGAGCGTTGCAGTAGGAGCTGCTGGGGGCACACTGGCAGGGCAGGCTGCAGCCAGGGCCATACTTGGTCGGTGGGCAGTCTGAGGAGGAACAGGGAGGTGCTGAGCTCTGGGGCTCAGCCTGATGCTGCTGCTGGGCAGAGGCACCTCCCACTGTGGGGAAGCCTGAGTGCAAGGGAAGGCAGAGATTTTTGCCTTTCCACCCCTCCTGCTCTCGAGCTCTGGTGATACAGACACCCCAAGGCTAACAAGGTGTTTGTCCTACACTGATCCTCAGCCTTTTGACTCTGGAGAGCTAAATATGAAGGCACTGGAGGTTGGGGAAGCACTTGCATTCAGATCTGACTACAAATAGAGGCTGGCAGGGTGACCACTGTTGAGATGCCCTCTCTACTTTGGGACACACACACAAAAAGATAGCCTCCTTCCATGAGGATGTAGCTCCAACAGGAGGGGTTTGCATCCACTTTAGGACTGGGTCCCCTTTTCCACCTTCCCGAGCACTGCTTCAACTCACCTGAGCCACACTTCAGGCCAGTTTTCCCTGGGGGGCACAGGCAGTGCCCCGTGGCTGGGTCGCAGGATGCATTGCCGATGCAGTCGCAGAGCTGCTGGCATCCCTCTCCATACGTTCCCTCCTTGCAGCCTGTTTTGGGAGGTGAGACACAGCACATGCAGCGAGAGATCCCACCTCGGGATCTGCCTGTTCCCGGGAGGAGGATGGGTACCTGTCTGACAGCGCTCGCCATGGAGCCCAGCAGGACACAGGCAGTGACCGGTGATGGGGTCGCAGCCTGCTCCGTGCTCACAGTCGCAGTGCTCCCGGCAGCCTGCTCCATGGAAACCCGGCGGGCAACCTGGGATGGAGCCAGAAGGGGAGCTCGTTAAAGCACGGCTGGGATGAACCCAGGCTCAGCTGTACAGCAAAGCCTCCATCAGCCCACCAGAGAGAAGCAGTGAGCCTTTCTCTTCCAGCAGAGCCCTGACGTATGCAGCTCTCTTCTGGCTACCCAACCCTAAGTTGTGCAGCGGCGATGTGTGCGCTCATCTGCCTTGGAAAGGCAGCTCTGTGTAGTGAATAGAATGGAGAATAAAAATTACCTTGTCTGTGACCATTCTGCTACCTAGGTGTGATTCCCTGCGAACGCCGGTAAGAAAAGAAGAGCCCAGGGCTGCACACAGCCACGTGTGTGACTGCAGTGGGCCACAGCTTGGTCCTCCGGCCCTGCTCTCTGGAAGAGCCCTAGAAAACAGCACCCCTTGCAAAGGCAGAGGTGTTTCTGCTGCCACAACTCACTGTGCTCGCAGAGGGGCCCGTAGTGCCCTGCGGGGCAGTGGCAGGCTCCGGTCCTCGGGTCACAGGAGGCGTTGTGCAGGCAGGCACAGCGGAGCTGGCAGTTGGCACCGTATGATCCTGGCGGGCATTCTGCAGGGAAGATGCAGTGAAACATCCCTGACCCCCTTCTGTGCTCCAGAGGGATGTGATGGGGAAAGGCAGAGCAGGCACAGGTGGGGACAACAGGGACTGGACCCAGTGTGGAACAGACTGAGCGGGCTCAGTTACTGGGCTCGTGCAGGACCATGCACTGAAGTCAGGGTTACCTGACTCGCAGGACTCCCCGGTCCACCCAGGCGCACACGAGCAGGAGCCATCGGCTGCATGGCACAGGCCTCCATTGTGGCAGGAGCAGGTCTGCTGGCAGCCCGCCCCGAACCGGTGCTTCTCACAGCCTGCGGGACCAGAGGCACACAGACAGGAGCACCCCAGCACAAGCAGAGCTCTCCGGGTAAGGAAATCGGCTCCCACTCCGGACCTGAGTGTACTGGTGACATTTACCTTGCTCACAGGTGGGACCAGCTCTTCCCAGGGGGCAAATGCAGTCTCCAGTGATGGGGTGGCAGGTAGCACCTTCCCCACAGGAGCACACCCGGGCACAGTCCTCGCCGTAGCGACCAGCGGGACACCCTGGAGGGAGGGAAACCTTGAGCTGCTTTGGTCACACAAAAACTTCCCAATGGAATGAGTAAAGCCGTGGGGAGGCAGGAGGAGACCACAGCCCTGTGCAGTGTGGCCTTCAGGCTGGAAGGGCTTTAAGAGGAGCTAAGCATTTTTAGCAGCAAGACGGCGATACAGTGATGCCAAGGCTGATGTGTCAGGCCCTTCACAGTGGAGAAATCATTTTGGTATAAAACAAACAGAGCAAAGAAATGTTTTTGTGGTTAAGAGCAAATGAGACGCATTCCCACAGGAAGGCTGGTACTGTGTGAGCCGGGCTGTGCCAAAGCAGGGTGGCATTGCTGACAGTGTGACTTGTAAAGTGACACGAGGAGCTGCCCTCCAGCTGATGGAGCAGTGCAGGGCTGCAGCCCCGCTGTGTGCAGGATTTGCACCCACAACCATTCCCCTCCTGGGAGCTCATCCGCGGCTGGGCCAGGCACTCACCGATGCTGCAGTCAGCGCCGATGTATCCCGCGGGGCAGTGGCACGTCCCCATGGCAGTGTCACACCGAGCCCCGTTCTTGCACTCACAAGCCCTTTCGCAGTTCCGGCCGTACCAACCCGGGGAGCACTCTGCGGGATAAAGGAGCGGTGCCGATAAAAGGGGGATAACCTGGAGAAACACCCTGGAAAAGCCCACCACGCGCATCCACACAGGCACTTCCTCCGAGGGGAAGCAGACGGCTCTGCTGGAGGTGGGTTTGGGCTGGGCTGGCACAGTCAGATACTCTGAGCTGCTCCAAAGCAGTCACGAGGCAGCCAGATACAGCAACCCCCACACACACATCCCTTCCAGAGCTGCTTGTGGCAGATGTGACCCACACACCACACACCACAGGCTCCTGCAAGCCATGCTCAGGTGCCTCTGCCCTCCCAGTGGCACACATTGAAGTGCAGGAACGGGGCAGCTTCTCCTGTTCAGCAGGAGCCAAACAGAAAGCATCCCGAAGTAGCCTCAAGGCAAACAAGCAACAACCCCAGGCAGCTTTGGAACATGCAGAAGCTCTCTGCTGAAGATTAAGCTGGGAAATAGCCCCCAGTCCCACAGGAAATCCCCAGCACAGATTGGGCGATGTTTTGTCTTCATGAACTCCTATTTGCCATTACTCAGCGAGGGGCACTGCAGAGGTCAGAGCCTCCCTGCGTGCAGGACCAGGCTTGGACAAGGCAGCAAGTGAACACCTGCCTGGACGGACTCAGCTCCTGAACTGCAAGGGCTGAGCAATGGCTGAGAACAGGGTGAGGAGACCTCAGCCATGCCAATGAGGACAAAGGCATTCACGGCAAGAAACCAGGACAGGAAACCTGGCAGCACCTGCGCGCTTGAGGCCGCGCCAGCGAGCTGTGCTCCCCAGGCTGTGGCTGCTCCAGCACCATCCCTGTGCCAGGGGTGATGGCTCAGCACTGGCACCAAGCTTTCGGGACAAAGCTGTGAAGCAGCAGAGGGATGGAGAGGACTCACCCAGCTGGCAGGTAGGGCCATGGAAGCCGGGGGCACAGATGCAGGCTCCGGTGACCGGATGGCACTCCTGGGTGGCTCCGGCACACTGGCACATCCGGCTGCAGCCCTCACCGAAGGTCCCCGGGAGGCAGGCTATCAGGAGAGAGGGCACCCAGCTCACCCATCCAGGGATATCCCACCCCTCTGTGCAAGGCTTTTCCCCCTTTTCATTTTAAGCCAGGATTTAGGAAGCCCTTAGGCAGTGAGAGTCCTCTGCCACCCAAAAAGCAAAGGGACCCACATGAAAATGGTCCCTTGACTCCAGAAAGGACTTGGATTGAAAAGAAAACTGAGTACTCAGAGGCATTAGCTGCCTTTTGCAATGCTGGCCTGACCTACCCTCATAATCCCACCAGCTCCCATCCCCACACACACAGACATGGCAAATACACCCCTGTTCTCTGGGTAAGGAATGTGCTCACATGCCTCTGGCTCTTCCAGGCTTGCTCATACCCACAGGAGCTCATTTTAATACTGATTTATCACTAATCCTCTCGATAAATACATAGCTCTGATTTCCCACTTGGCTCCCTCTGCGTTGCTAACATTGTGCAGGCATGCACCCAGCTGCCAAGATGCGAGTTGCTCCTTGGCACCACTCGCTCTTGGGGTATTTTTTCCCTTGTTTTTCCTGTATTCCTCCTCTATTTTCTGCAGCAGTTGCTTGACCCCTCCTGTCCCAGAGCCTGTCAGTGGGGCTGGAAGAGGCTCACTCCCATCTCCATACCCTTTTCACATGCAGAGCCCATGAATCCCGGTGGGCAGTCACAGCGGCCAGTGATGTGATCACAGGGCGCTCCCCGGGGACAGGCACAGCGCTTGGCACAGCCCTTCCCGAAGGATCCCGGCAGGCAGGCTGGGGGAAAACAAGCAAAGGGATTCTGCTGTGCCCACCCCATCCCTGGCAGTGTTCAAGGCCAGGCTGGACAGGGCTTGGAGCAAGATGCGATGGTGGAAGTGTCCCTGCCGGTGGCACGGGGTGGGACTGGGTGGTGTGTGGCTGTGCCATGGCTGCGGCCACCTCACCTTTCTCACAACGCCGGCCCCTCCAGCCACGGGGGCAATCGCAAGCACCAGTAATGTGATGGCACGTCACATTGTCCCCGCAGTCACAGTGCTCTTCACAGCGTGCCCCAAACAGCCCCTCTGGACAAGCTGCAGAGATGCAAACATGGGAGAGACAACAAATTACCCCCAAAAAGGTGATGTAGGTCTTTTTTCACTGCAGTTTCTGCAGGCACACACTTGATTACTGTCCCTTTCAGTCCTGCCAAGCCATCGCAGTGCTGTGACAAGACCGGTGACATCTGCCACCAGCAAAGGCATTATACTATTATTCTATGCTATTATACTATTATTCTACGCTATTGTATTATTATGGCAAGCACTGTGGCAGGAGCCAACAGCTCTCTCGGCTTCGGTTTGGTGGTAATAGGCAGCACCAGGCTGCCTGCGTGGGCACTGCCATCCCTCTCTGATGCAGCATCACCAGTCAAACCCACTCAGGGCACATGGGTATGAAGCTTAAGTGCTCAGGGTCACCAATTCAGTGTGAAAGTCTCTGTTCAACTGCACCACATGGTTCTGGAAGCGTTATTCCTGGCAGTGTCCAATGAGAGCTGGGTGCCAGCACAGTGTGTTTAAATCATCATTTAGTTTTGCTGGTTTTCCTGCTCTAGAAGCACCTGGTTTGTAACACAGCAGCAGAACAACGTGTGTGCAGTACCAGCACCGTGCAGAAGTGAGCACTGCAGGAGCAGAGTCCATGAAGCTCATTTTCACTTCTGCCTCATGAATGAATGCAGCAGACTCAGTGAGTCCCTGTCCAAACAGGCTGCTCGGCCACGCAAGGGTTGGGTTTGTACATGTAGCTGTGGTGGGAGATGGCTGCTCTGTGCACACAGCTGGGGAGGTACTGGCACATGCAGTTTGCAGTACAGCTCTGGGAAGCCAAGGGGGTGATTCTTGCATTAAAATAACCCAAATGTGTGATTTCTGCATTTGTGGGTGGGTTTTTTACTTAATTGACATTGAAGGAAATGCTAAAAGTGAACCTGTGGGTGAGCTCAGTGCAAGCAGCTGTGGGAAGGGGGAGGCAGGGAAGGTCCCCAGGGTGTGATGGACAAACACAAGGGACACTCGAAGCCAAAACCTCCCAGTGCCCATCCTTCATAATGTCCAACCCAGCAGCTTAATGCTGCCGCATTACAAGGGACCTCACTACTGGGGTTCTGGGTTCTGGAAGAGTGTGACATGACTCTGAGAGGGGAGGATGTGGTTGCTTGCCCTGGGCTGGCAGCAAACCCATCTGCAACCTCTGGAAGCTGAGGCATGGCCAGGCAGGAAAACTGAGGGCCTTTGATGAGGCTGATGGCAGATGCAGCTGCAGTGGGCAGCTCCCTTATGCCAGACAAGTAACAGCACTGGATTAGGACATGCCTTTTACACCGTAATGTAAGGAATGTGCCAGGCTGAGGTGGCATGACCCCTGAAAGGGAAGGAGCTTGTGGATCTCTTCTTGATGTGCTGATACTTGATGAAGTCACTGTTGCTTCTCTCAGAGAGGCCAATAGCCTTTTCAACACTTCCTCATAGTAAAGGGATTGCCAGGGTATGTGCTACATTTAAAGATAAGGTGAGCACAGGAGCCTGCCGAATGACAGATGTAATTATTTGCTGGGGCTTCGCACTGAAGCCAGGGATTTAGGGTCTGTATAATCAGTAAAGTGTAGAAGAAGGAATGGAAAGATGATCTTTTGTTACTCTTAAACTGAATGGGACAGAGGAAGTGTTGTCCCTGCAGTGTGTCCCTGCTTGGAGCCTGGGGGCTATGCTCTGGGATCCCATCCCTCACCCCCAGCAGCACTGCAGGCTGCTGTGTGGCCTCTGCGTGCACCATCACTTTCAGGACAGCTTCCAGGTGAACGTAGCCAGGGCACACAGCTGGAAGCACAGCAGCCACACGCCCTCTCTGCAGTGTTCTGCTCTGATGCAGAACTAATGCAGCTCTGATGCAGCACCAGGGCAGCGATGCAGCACGGATGCAGCACCAGGGCAGCGATGCAGCACTGATGCAGCACTGCTGCAGCACACGGTGCCCATCCTGCCCCGTGCCCCACTCACGGCTCTCGCAGCTCTCTCCGGTCCAGCCGGGCTGGCAGGCACAGAGCCCGGTGCGGCGGTCGCAGAGCCCTCCATGGTGGCACTCACAGCGCTGCTGGCAGTCGGGTCCGTGCTGTCCCTGGGCACACTCTGGGAGGGGGCACACAGTGAAACACCATCCGGACACCCACCACCCTGAATGCAAACCCCATCACCGTGCTCGTGGGTGCGCACCACCCATCACCCCCAGCCTCCGATGGAAAACGGGTCCAAAACAGGACAGGATTGTGCCAGAGCCGACGGGTGAGCGCTGCCGACACCCTGGAACTCACCCTGCTCGCAGGCCAGCCCTGTCCATCCTGCGGGACAAGCGCAGAGCCCCGTGGCAGGGTCACACGTGCCTCCGTTCTGGCAGAGGCAGCGCTGGCGGCAGCTCTTCCCATAGGAACCTGCCGGGCACGCTGAGGGAAAAGCAGGCAAATACCACAGTCAGAAAATGCCTTCAAAGGCAAACAGCCTGATCGAAAATGAAGTGGTTGGAGCTTGCAATGAGAGGCAGGGAGAGGAGCCCATGACCCCCCCCAGCTGCCAAGCTGCCCACAGGAGGACATTTGGTGTTTTAAGCAGCGCAGGTAAGAGGCAGTGATGACACTTAGAAGTGGTGCCTCATCTCTTTCGAGCCTCCTTAGCTCTGGTGGTGGCAAATACATGAAACGAAAGAGGCTGGGTAAGTTCGGCAGCCAGGAGGGACGCTCATTTGGTAGCCAACACCTTTGGTCCTGAGCTGCAGAACATCCTCCTCTCCCCACCCAGACAGTGCCAGTGCTTGGCAGAGAAAAAAAGCCATTTCAGCACACAAATGCAGTTTCCCCGAGCCGAGCCCGAAGACATCACTGACTTGGTGTCCGGATGCTCAGATGGCAAAGCTGCTTCCCTATGTGCCACCATGAAACTGCACTTCCTGGTGGTTTTGGAGCAGGAAACCTCTTGGCTTGTCTCTCAGTGAATAAATCAAGAAGGCTGCCCAGCAAACTGTGATCTCACTTGCAATCTGCCCTTGCTATTGCATTGCCTCTGCTTTTTGCAGTCCTGCTCACTGAAAACTCCAACCCCCGCCGAGAAACGGGGTTTTCCATGCACTGGCAGGGGACGCAGCAGCCTGGGTTAGGAAGTGACTGTGAGGTCTTTACCTTGCTGGCACATGGGTCCCATCCACCCGGCTGCGCAGAGGCAGCGGCCGCTGACGTGGCTGCAGGTCGCGTTGTTGAGACACTGGCAGGTCTGGCTGCAGTTCTGGCCATACCTGTTCTCCGGGCACACTTCATGGGAGCAGAAGCAGGCAGGGCTGTTACTGGGTATGAATGACAGCAGACAGGCTCTTCCCAACCATCCCAAATGCCCGTGTCTGGCAGAGGAACCAACACTGGTGCAGCGGCTGCAGGGGATGGCTGCATAAGCTGGGGTTTATGGGGCTGCAATGCACAGGTGGCTGATGTCCAAACAGGGACACTGTTCTTGTCATCAGTGTCACGTCCTTCTCTCCGTTTGGAATCTGTTTTGCAGGATGCTTAAGCTCTCACTGCATTCAACAACAACGTGCTCAGCCCCCCCCAGCCCCTCTCCAAAACCAAACGCTTCTCTGCTATATAGCATTAACTTCACATGGGGGAACAGACCCCCAGACCTCAGAGCGCTGGGGCTGCTCCTGTCCCACTCCACCCCACCCAGGTGCAGGGACCCCTACCCTGGCCGCAGTGGGGCCCGTCCCAGCCAGGGGCACAGTAGCACTGCCCTGTTGCATGGTGGCAGCGGGCACCGTTGAGGCAGTCACAGGCTTGCTGGCACTCCAGTCCATAAAATCCATCAGGACAGGCTGGAAAAACAAAGGTGAAATCCCCACAACATGCCTATGCGGAGGGCTGGAAACCTCTCGGCAGAGGAGATGCCTCTTGGTGGCCTGGTTTGCTGATGGAATGCTGCACCAGTGTGACAGCCACCTCTTAATGGCTCTCCCTCCAGCAGAATATCAAATGCACGTCCATTATGGATGTTCAAGGACCAGGACAAAGCTGTGATGGGTCAGAAGAGCCACAGCATTAAGTTTCTGACCACCAAGAGGCTGAGCGGGTTGATGGGGGAGCCAGGGACCCCTTTGTGAGGCTTCTCCAAGCCCCTGTATACCATGTGTTGTGTAGGCAAGGAAGCTGTGCTTTTACTCCTTGTTTACACTATAATAGCCTTTTTTGATGTTATCCTAGACCTTTTCTCTTAAGAATTAAAACCAGAGACTCAGCAGCTTGTGGACATGGGGGTTTCCCCATCACTATCCTGAGAGAGTCTCTTTGCTGCAATGGGATAGCGAAGTCAGACAAGGAGATCCTGCCACAAGGAGACCATGGCAGAGTATGGGTACTCACGGTGCTCACAGAAGGTTCCTCTCCAGCCCGGGCTGCACGTACAGGCCCCACTGACGTGGTCACAGGCAGCCCCGTTCTCACACTGACACCGGTGCCTACAGCTCATCCCAAACCATCCTTCCGGGCACTCTAGCAAGAAGAAAACGGGAATGAGGAGCCTGTCCATGCTTGGTGTCCCTGGAGAGCTATGGTAAGGCAGGATCTTGGGCTCTGAATGGGATAATAGTGTTTGGCAACTGCTTTTTATAACAACCAGTGGGCTCCACTGTAACCCTTACAGACGTGCCCCCATCCATCCAACCACACCCAGGACAGGACCGGACTGGCAGCATCACAGACAGCGCATGGGGACTGGACTTTGGGACTGAAGCAAGGAGCACTGCTGGAGTAATCTGGAAGCTTCCTGGCCTGTCCATCCAACGCCATTCCCCTGGAACAAGCTCTGCTCAAGCAGCAGCACTCACTGTGCTGGCAGTGGCTGCCCGTGTAGCCGGCCTCGCAGGAGCACTGCCCTGTCTCCGCGCTGCAGCTCCCATCGCTGTTGCTGCAGTTGCAGGTGTGAGCACAGTCGGGGCCCCAGCGACCCACGTCACAGGCTGAAACACAGGAGGGAGTTGATCCATCAACAGCTTGTGCTCCACTTGCCCAGCTTCCCCAGTGAGCAGAGCTGTGGGCACAGCGCTGCCTTCTCCTGGGGGTGTTGTTGCCACTGACTGCAGCTGATCACTTGGGCACAAGGACAAACCCGGCTCCTGGCCCTCAGAAAGCCCCGGCGGACAGTGAGAGCAGGCGCTACATTAGCATGTGCTTGATGGGAATTCATTCTGCAAGTGGCACCCAGTACAGAAGGCAAGTGGCACCCAGTACAGAAGGTAAGTGGCACCCAGTACAGAAGGCAAGTGGCACCCAGTACAGAAGGCAAGTGGCACCCAGTACAGAAGGTAAGTGGCACCCAGTACAGAAGGTAAGTGGCACCCAGTGGTGCTGCAGGACAGAGTGGAGAAACCTAAAGGATTTCAGAGAGTTTTCTGGCAGAGGCACAGCACGAAGATGCCGATGAAACAGCTGACAGCAGGGCTTTGCACAGTGGCTGCTAGGAGCGATGGCTGACAAGAGCAGGTACGCTACCTCTCTGACAGTGGTACCCCGTCCATCCAGGGGCACAGCTGCACGTCCCCGTCACAGGATGGCAATGGCCCTCGTTTCCACAGCTGCAGCTCTGTTGGCAGTCGGCGCCGAACCAACCGGGGGGACACACTGCCAATGCAGACAGGGACTAAATGCAGGCAGCTGCCAGGACACCATGGCAAGGGCTGGACCACGGTGTGCTCTGAGCATCGGTGCCCAGCTCTGGGCTGAATGGGAAGAGGGCCTTAGGGTTTTATTCCCTTTCTGCTGACACAGAAGTTACCACTGTGGAGATAGGACTAGAGGGGCTTCAAGGGAAGAACCTTGCGCCCCTAAGTGTGAGGCAACAGGGGCGTGCATGATGCTAAGCCCTGCTCTGAGGAGTGTGGTTATACCGCATAGATAGCGGGATGCTCTGCTCACTAGAGCAGGTACTCCAGGTTGACCTAAAGAGCCCCCATCCCAACCATAGACACCCACTGAGGTGTGAGGTTCTCCACAGTAGCACTCACCATCCTGGCAGCGCTGGCCAGTGTACCCAGGCAGGCAGAGGCAGGCTCCGGTGGCGGGATCACAGCGGGCACCGTTTGCACACTCCGGACATATCTCCTGGCAGCCCGGGCCCCAGCGACCTTCAGGACAAGCTGGAGCACGGGCAGAGAGAGGACACAGCCATCAGGACCACAGCCAGGGGTAAGAGGGAAGCAGCAATTTTCCAGTGCATGGAAGTGGGTTCTCTTTCGCATTGCCGTCTGTGTTTCATCAAAACATGGACTTTAGTTTGGCAATGGCTGGCTATGAGCAAGGGCAGCATTGCTTTGTTTGTTTTACAAACAGCGTGAGAACCCTCTGTAAGTGCTATTCTGAGCTCACTCCACTACTTTCATGCCAATTTTAGATCCACATCTACTTGTGGGCAGCTACAAGGGCTCCTTTCTAGGAAATGGTGCTGCTGGCAAAGGGTCTTTGCATTCGCTGTCACACTGCTGGACATTAGTCAGCATTTGCAGACCTGCTTTTAGTTGCAAAGGAGAAGCAAAAGGCTAAGAGCTGAGAAAACTGGGGCAAGAATCCTTGTTCCACTGCTCCTAAGCTGCTCCAGGGCCTGGAAAAGAGGCAGTTCAGAATGTGTGGTAAGCACTGTGCACGTGTGGGTTTATTGCTTGGTCAAACTATTAGGAACACGGCATTTTTATATGACTAATATCTTCCAGCTTCTGTAACACTGTATAATCATGACAAAGTCTTTAAATGAGAATGCTCTAGTTTTCCAGCTGTGGCTGCCCCATCACTGGCAGGGTTCAAGGCCAGGCTGGATGGGGCTTGGAGCAACCTGCTTTAGTGGAAGGTGTCCCTACCAGTGGCAGCGGGTGGGAATCGGATGAGCTTTAAGGTCCCTTCATTCCAAACCAGTCTGTGATTCTGTGATTCAATGCTAAGGACGGCAACAACCAAAAATACCCCCATCTTTTGCATTGCATGTTTACTTGGACTTCACACAACAACAGGGCCGAGGCTGTTCTCTCACGACTCACCATCCAAAGCCGTGCTGATTCCCATTCCCCATGAAGATGAGTCTAATTGCACGCGATGGTTTTAAGGCCCATGTTAGCACAAGACAAACGCACCCGGGCTCCTCAGCCCTACCCCGGCGCATCTCCCGCCGCTGCCTCCTCACCTTGCGCGCAGTCGTGTCCCGTCCAGCCGGGCCGGCAGCGGCACTGCCCCGTGCTCCGCTCGCAGGGCGCCCCCCCGCAGGCGCAGGACTGGCGGCACCCGGCCCCGAACCGCCCCTCCGGACACTCTGCACGGGAAACAGCGGTGTGGAAACTGCGCTTCCCGAAGCATTCCGCACCTCCGGCTCCGGGAGGGAGAGCCCGGCTGGGAGGGGCTCCCAGACCGCGCGCAGGGGGCTGGATGCGACCGCTCCGTGTGCCACAGGGATCGCCTCCAGCCTCAAACCTGTCACCCCACTGCCTTGAGCCCAACAGCTCAGGCTGACTGATCTCCAGCCTGCGAATATGGCAAATTAACTGGGCAGCAGCAGCAGCACCCTGCAGACACCGAGGCAAACGGCTTCAGGAAGGATGTGCCTTCACTCTGCATCCCATAGTGACTTGAGCCACTCTGCTCTCCATGTGCTGGGGTGCAGAACACGAGGTCCGCAGCCTCTACTTGTACCATCCCTTGACTTTTAGAAGATGCTCTGAGGGCTTTTTACTGCCCTGGATGCCTCCAGAGTCTGGAAGCCAGGCTTTTAAGAAGCAGCAAGGTTTGCAGAGGTATATTGGTGTAAAGCAATAAAGAAGGAGCATCCTCATCCACAGAAGGATTGAGTGCTTCTTCTCCCTGTTCCAAAAGCCGGGGTGGTGCTGCTGATACCTAAAAGTTCGGTTTGCCCTTTGTACCCTGCCAGCAGCCAGCTAATCAGGCACAGACTGAGGGCCTTAAATCCTCTTTGAGTCTCCCAACCTCACCATCCTTTCTGTTCACTGAAGCCAAGGTTTCGTAAGGCTTCGGCAGATGCAAACACCCCAGCGCCCACAAATCACGGAGGAAAAGCACCCCAGCGCGTGGAGTTCAAGCGACACAGTGGAGGTTTTGTTATTTCTCCTCTTTGCTAATTGATGGCAGATGTTTGTCTTCACCCTTTAATAATTTCCAGACCCGAACAACAGCCAAGAGCCTACTATTTCTATACAAATATTTGTGTTATTTCCTGTGACTCCCCCCCTTTGGGCTCAAGCTCCTTTCTTAGGCTCTTTAAAAATACCCCGACTGAATGTGCTCAACATGACCAGGCACCGCGGCTCCGGAGGCAGCAGCATCCCACCACGGGGGAATCTGGGCTGCTGGACCCCCTGCAAGGGGGCACAAGCCCCACAAACACAGCTCCCATCCCTCCTGCTAATGCTATTCCTCTCTACGAGCACTTGCTTGCATTTGGAGCCATCTGTGACCAGACGCAGGCTTTGTCCTGACCAACAGACCCGCTATGTCCTATCAGTTGTTATGTGAGATAATGGTGTGCCAGCAGCTTAATGAGGTTAATAGCTGTAATTTCTGGGTTGGTTTTGGATGGAGGCCTGGGTGAATCATAACTTAGTGCAGAAACTCAAGGGATACTCGGATCAGGATTCAGATGCTGACCACCTTAACGCAGTCTGTCTTCAAGTGTGGACTTTGAGAGCTACCTTTGTGCATCTTCTGTTGAATCCGACCACTTGAAGTGGGATTCAGAAGGAGACGACCTCACAAGAGGAGGATGCTGGCTTTTCAATCAGGGATCAGCTCCAAGCCTTGCACAAGGTATTATTTTCCACATTTTTTATTCATCTCCTTGTGCCAATCACTCAGTGCCTTTAGGTTCACACAAAACACCTCTGTTTGAAGAAAGCCAAGGTCTCTGAGACCCCAACTATCTTCCTGATCCTGAAAAGCTGCTCCCTCAGAGCTGAGCAAGATGTGCAGTTTTGTTACTTGTTCCATCAACTGGTCCTTTATGTGTGCGCAATTGTGAGTTTCCAGCACGTTTAGAGCCGCTGCCTTACCTTGCTCGCAGTTTTCCCCGTGGTAGCCTTGGGGACACTCCTTCAGGCACTCCCCGGTGACATGGTCACAAGACACTTCTGGCGAGCAGCTACATTTCTTCTTGCAGCCATCCCCGTAATAGCCAGGGTCACATTCTGTTAGCAATCAGAGTTCCAAAGCAAGAACATCCAGCGTTACTTGGTTGACCCTGGAAGAGCAGTTTGTGATGGGCCCTGACCAGCACCTCCCCAAACTGATAAATGTATGGATGAGGTTCACCACACGCATCTAGGGGCATTCCCACCCAGCTATGCAGGTTCAGTGTGCTAACTTAATTAACATGATCGGGTCTGATAGCAAGCTGCTTCCCTAAGCTAAGCAATAAGAACGGAGACAGTCTTAGGAGGGCGGAAAGCGAGCTGAGCTTTTCCCACTGACAATTAGCCATGGGAAAAGGAGATACAGGAGGAGAAAGGGGGAATGCTCTGTGAATGCTTCTGGGCAGCTCACCGGTCTCGCAGTGCTTGCCACGGTAGCCGGGTTTGCATTGGCAGGAGCCATCCCTCCGGTCACAGTCCTGAGTGTGCTCCTGCACGCAGCGGCACTCCTCCGAGCACCCAGCGCCGAATGCCCACTTTGGACAAGCTGGATGGAGCGGGAAGGAGCTGGTCAGTGAGGGCAAATGGCACAGGGCAGGGCACAGAGACCTTGCACCCAGCCCGGCTCATCCTAGGGATAGTACCTCTTTCATCTCTTTAATCTGAGGATTATATATATATATGTGTATATCATGAAAAAGGTGAGGACAAGCATACCCAAGTGGCAGTATCGTCCATATAAGCCAGGATCACACAGACAGGCTCCGTAAATCCGATGGCAACGACCCCGGTTGGCACAGTTGCACTTTTTCCTGCATTGCTTCCCATAAAATCCTTTAGGGCACCCTAGTAATAGAGAGAGATTTGGGGGAAGATGAGGCAATTTCAGCCCGGTTTTGATTTCTAGCCAACCAAAGGAAAAATGTAGCCGAATCAAAGGTGTATAACATCAGATATGAACCTAGGCAAAGGCTGCAGTGTCAAGAAGGATGCCTTGTTTTCCAAGTAGAAATGTGCTTGTGTCAATATGCAATAAAATAAAGGGAAGAGCAAGATTCCCTGCAGCAGCTCAAAATCAGATTGTTCAGGTGTGGCATTCTTATCCTTGCAGAGAGTGCATTTCATTTGCTGCCACTCTCCAGCCATATGAGGCGCCTTCAGGGCACCCATGAGCTCCATACCCAGTTTGAAGGGGTGACATTGAGTGACTGAGCAGTCAAGATTTCCATATGTGAGAAAGTAATCCATCGGCTGCTCCTACTGATAAATAACTGTGATATTTGCACTATTAAGGGAATAAAATTATTATTCTTTCTCTGTTATGCTAAAGGTCTTACTATTAGAAGCACATGGCAGACAGGCTGTGTCAGCAGAAAGCTCCGGCCAGCATCTGGCCAAGCAGCACGTGCCTCCTCCCATACGACAAGAATAGCAGGCACTTTGAGCAGAGGAAATGCCACCCTGGGACAACAGATCAGTTCAGCAGTGTTTGTATTCATCTTACCTTCCTGTTTTGACTCTGTACCCCTCCACCACCTCCTTCCTACAAAAGGAAAGGTCAGGGTACCTCTTGCATTCATTTGCATTCTGCTTTGGTCTCCTCCTTCAGTAATAGTTCCCATATGCTCCTGGCCAATTGTCTGAAATCATTTTGTCTCAATCTCTTGCTGTTTCACTCTGGTTTTATCTTATGCCCCCTGATTTTAAGTCTTTGGGAGTGAGAAACAAATGCCAACAGCAACTGACACCTCCTTGGGGTACTTCAGGTAACTATTGTCACCTTCCAATGGTTTGGGTTTTCTTCAGATGAACATCTATTGTTTGATATTCTTATATGTGTCTGCCACTGAACATGCAGAGAAATACAGACGGCTGCCCAGGGTCATCGCTGAACAGCAAAGAGGGACTGCAAAGGCCTTCCAGTGCAGAGACAAGGTATGCTACCTGGAGCACTGTTTTGTGGGTGAAGAATATTGTTTACCATCTTTTCCTCGTCAAAACTACATTTCTCCTTACACTGAGTCAGACGGAGCAGGGATGCATTAGAGCCACACACACCATGATGGATCAACAAAAGATGTTTTCAGTGAACATCTACAAAGGGACCAGGGTAAGACGGTCTGTGGATAGCATGCTAATGCTTCAGAGAAGCATAACTGGAGCATCAAAGAGTGGGGTCAGAGATGGTTGTAAGAGACATTTATCAAATGGCTGCACACGTTCTACTAACACATTGAGAGAAACAGGAATGGAGCAACTCTGCAGGCTGGGCAGCATCACCTGCAACTGGCAGCTCAGGAATACGGTTATTAGATGTTTTATGGAGAAAAGGAAACTTGTGCTCGATTTCAGGGCTCCGTCCTACCTCAGTGCAGTGAGAAGGAGCAACCTGCACCCTCCGAGGGCTGCGGTTGAAGGGGAGCCATGGGCTTACCATCCTGGCAGAGCTCTCCGGCCACGCCGGGCGGGCAGCGGCAGGCGCCGGTGGCAGGGTCGCAGGAGCCCCCATTCAGGCAGCGGCAGGACAGGCTGCAGTTCACCCCGAAGGTGCCGGCCGGGCAAGCTGGGGCAAGAGAGAGATGAGATGAGGGGAGGGCTGGTTGCCATCTCTGTGCATCCCGGAGCAGGGATGAGAGGCACGTTCTCACGCACTCTGGTTGCAGAGGATGCCGGTCCAGCCCGCCGGGCACTCGCAGCCACTCTCCTCTGCGTTGCATGTGGCTCCATTTTGGCAGTCCTCACAGGTCAGGCTGCAGTCGGGGCCGAATGTGTGCTCCAGGCAGACTGCAATGAGAGGTGCTGCAGTGAAAAGGCTGCCCTGAGCTTCAGCTTGGAGAGTTTGGCCAGAGAAACCCCATGGTTTAGTGTGTGGTGTCCCTGCCATGGCAGGGGGTTGGAACTGAATATTTTAAGGTCCTCTCCAACACAAACTATTCTATGATTCTGTGTGCAAAGCTAAATGCCTCTGTGCTATAACACAGGTTCTAGGTATATAGAAAAGCCACTCAATATGTTTGTGTCTTCACCAAACACACACAACCCAACATGCATGATTTATTCTGGACTGCCAAGCCAAGCATTGCTTGCTTGCAAAATGCCCACCAAATTTTTCTGTAAGGGTGTGCTCTCCTCTTGCTTCCATCTCTTCCTCCTCTTCCTCATAGTCATCATTAAAGAGCTGAGTGAATTCATCCCGCAGGATTGCGACGTGAGGGATGGGGCGGATAACGGGGCGCCGACCATCCAGAGCTTCCACGGTGTCCTCTATAGCTGAGGAAGCAGTCACAGAGATAACAGTGTCAAAGTGGGAAAAGATCTCTAAAGAGATAAATAGTAGGACAGAACCTCTGCAGCTGGAAAGGGGAACCAGAAACATTTATTCAGGGTTGGTGCATCTGATTTGGCTTGCTTTGAACCATGGATTTCACCATATCTCTAAGGTGCTTGCAACAGGTCCACTTGTTTGTTTTGGCTAGAATGGGCACGGGCCAGCTAAAAGCCCTCCAAATCCATGGGAGAAGCTTTGATCTTAACCTTGACACACAGCTGTGGCTTCTTCTGATCCCAGCCACTTGGATTCTTTGAGTTTTCAGGTATCTGGAACATTAAACAAGGCTGCCCATCCATTCATGCATTAGCAACGCTTTCCAGCTTGGTTTGCCTTTTAGAAAGTGTATCTGTCAGAAGGGTTTCCTTCCCTTGCAGGGTAGGCAAGGGTTAAAAGCCAGGCAATCAAGCTAAGCCCAGGCACACTTGGGAGCCAGGGCAGGGCCTATAAAAACCATGGGCTGGAATAAAGGCTCCCTATTTGAAACAGTGGGCAGGTGCTGGGTTCTTCTCTTCTGGTTCTAGGCCTCAGGAAGCTGTCCCAGGAGCCTCGGTAATGCTGCTGAGGGGTTTGCTGCCTTACTAAGTGAGTCAGGTGGGTAACAGTGGGCTTGGTGGTGGGGTAAAGATACTTAAAATACAACCTATTACTTTCTATATAGAAAATCTGTTGGGGCTGGTGACTGTGAAAAGGGTTTGGGTTCTTTTGGTACTGTGGAGTCATCACTGCGGGCTACTGTAAATGGAGCTGTGATGCAGTCCCCTGTGCTGCTTTGGGAAGGGCAGCAGTGCTGTGATGCACTTACAGATGCAGCTCCTTCTGTCTTCATGCAGCTTGTGTCCAATCTCGCAGCTGCACTGGAAGGACCCTGGTTGGTTCTGGCACGTGTGTTCACAGCCACCGTTGTTTGCAGAGCACTCATCCACATCTAAAACCAGTGGGGTATTCTAGTGTAATGGCAGACAATATACAATACAGGAGCCTGTGTCTATTTCTGCCCCCAGGTCGGCAATAGGCTGGTGGCATCCTCTCTGCTAGTCATATGAAGTCATCTAACCCTAAAAGTGGAGAATGCCCAAGAGATTCAGGGGGACAGGGTTTCAGTTCCCATCTGTCACTGATTATGTAAAAATGGGGGGGCAAACTTGAAACTTCACTGTGAAATGGTATTGGAGAGCTCTGTAGTGAAAATAACTCAACAGGAGGAAGAGCCCTCCTTCTTTCTGCAGAGAAACTGGTGTGAGCCGGGAGAAATGGGAAGAAATGCCTGCTTGTTCCCAACCAGGCAGGACCGTTTCCTGATCTCTCTATTGAAAGCTTGTATTAGTCACTGTCTCAGCTGTATTTTATACAGGCACTTCTATTTCCCTGCATCTCTTGGGTGAAAATTGTGGGCAGTGCTGGCCTCTGGGGTTGAACATGAAGTGATTTCTGTGAATTAATGGAGTCAAACCTGGCCCGACTCCCTTTGAGTTATCCCCATCTGAATTTGGGGTGTGCTAAAGCCCCACTCCTACTCTTCAGGTGCATGGGATGAGTTAGAATAGCTGAGCTGCCTTAACATTAAACTGATTAAAATAGAACCAGAATTAGAGGAACCCATTCCATGCATGTCTCTTGTCATTGCTGCTTACTCGCAGGAGCCTTGCTAGGTGTTTCTGCTTACCATCACACCCACAGCCATCCGTGCTGAGCCGGTACCCAGCATAGCAGGCGCACTCGTAGCCTCCAGGGTAGTTGTAACAGTCTTGCTGACAACAGTGAGAACCACTGTCACATTCATTGATATCTAAATAAAAACCAAAGGGTGCTGGATGTTAATACCCATCTAGCTTCGCAGTGGTGACAGTACTCGTTAAAGCTGCTCCGTGACTAGTATGTGGTGAGCTTTGCCTCATCTGACTGCCAAATGCTGGCCTAGTGTTCTTGTTCTCCTCTTGACATGATGGGGCTCTATGTTAGCAGATCATCTGCACTGTGCTCCCCAGCCAAATGAGGAATCCTGAATCCCAGAGGCCTGTGGGAAGTTGAGTGTGATTAAGAGGTTTGTGCTCTTACAGATAGGGGTGATTCCAACTTGCCCTTGCTTTCCGATTTACCCTGTTACAAATAGTGATGTCTAGTTCAGAGGTGGTGGAGAACTGTATGGTTCCTTCAAACTGTTTCAGAGTGAAGTCTCCAAAGGATGGATCCAGATAACCTGGAGCAAGCAGAGCTCCTGCATCTTTAGAGTTCAAGCCCCGTGTATTTATGGGAGTCCATTTGTTCACTGTGGAATTACTGTGGTACCCATGTAGTAGAGGGGTTTGAAGCATCCCCCTGCCATTGGAGAAGGCTGCATCAAGGAAGTGCTAGGCTACAGAAAGCTTACTGGGCTTTGCAGTGTGCAAAGGAAAAATGTTCTTTCAGAGCAGACTCCTCTGGGAGAGGAATCACCCCCTTTGCACAATAACCTTCCCCTGTGAGTGCCCATGGCAGCCTGCTAAGGAGTGTCTGTTCCAAACAGATGCCCTGGACTGACATGCTCCTTGAAAACTGCAGAAGGAAGGTGGCACTGAACAAAGAATTGAATTTGGGATCTCCTGAGTAACATGAACTGCATCTCCACACTGCGTGGAAAAGTGTAAGTACTGTTTTACATCACTGAACACTTAATCTTTGCTAGCAGTCCCCTGCTTGCTGGTCTTATAGAAAGAGAAGTCTTGGGGTATAAGTGCCTCAATGCACAGACCCTGCAGCTCACCTGCAGAGCTATGTCAGCTTTGGATGGGTACACAGCTTTGGTGTGCAAGTCTGAGCCACAGGAGCACACCCCAGCATCACACACCGGTACAGGAAACGTCTGGGTTGTGAGCACTACAGTGGATATCCAACTAGGCTACTGCTGCAAGGAGCTCAGCGTAATCCAGTATGAAGTGCGTGCCCCAGCCTTACAGCACTCACAAAGCTCAAGGTGCAATTCCCCCTTGTCTCTCCATTAGCCCATACTTTACAGACTGAATGGGGCTGAACTTCACTTGGCTTGGAGCTAGTAACTCCCCCACATCACTCAGTTATTCAAATTACACTGTTGCTTCCTTTGAGATAATAGGCGAGATGGTACGTCGTGAGCACTGGCCCTTCTAGACGTAAGCTCATAGGTATCTGAGATACAAGTCTCTATCTGTCTTAGATCAGACTCAGCAGGGAAAAACTACCTAGTTCTGAAGTCAATGCTTGTTGCCCGAGTAGGTTTTGGGGTTTGAGGATGTCTTAAGTAGAGCAATATCTCATCTCCTTTTTGCATCTGTTCCTAGCCTTGTTTCCCTGTTTGTAGTGCACATACACACGGTAGTTAACATGGAGATCCTCATCATTACTTGTAAAACCAAGATATGTACCATTCCCCTTGCCTTACCAGTGCAAGTCTTCCGGTTCTCGTCAAGCCGATAGCCGAAGTTACAGGTACAGACAGGGCCAGAGCTGCTGTGGTGGCAGGTATGGGAACAGCCCCCGTTGTTGGCTTCACAACTGTTCACGATCTCCATTTCTATCCCTGGAAAAGACACACTGGATAGGGCTGCGCTGCACATCTGTGCACATCAGCTGGAGCTGGCGTCCACACCAGCGCAGCCCTGCTGGGGAGCAGAGATCTGCAGTGGGGAAGGATGAAGGCAGATTTGCTGAGCTGGGAAGTGATGTACAAAAATACATGAATGGATCCCAGGCAAGGCCCCATGTAGCCCTTTAGGGACAGGCTTGTGGAGCAGGCTCTGGACAATCTCTGAGATGAAGCAGACTGCAGACAAAGCTGCTGCCGTTCCTGACAAGCTGCAGTATGTGCTGCCAACCGAAAGTTGGCTCAGCCTTTGTAAGTACAGAGCTGTTCTGATGCCAGCTAGGAATGGGAGCAGCAGAAAACAACTAACTATGGAAACATCCAGATGCCTACAGCTAGCAATGCGAGTTACATGTCAAAAAGTGGCAGGCACAAACATCAACAGCAGCCATAGATCATCTCAGCTTGGCAGGCTTTCTGTAAACTTGTCTGGTTAATTAAGCCTTCTTAAACTAAAGCAACTTGTACCATGAAGCTTCGACTCCATCCTCAGTGTCAGGAAAACTGTTTCTGCCTTCAAGGACATTTTTGAGTTTTTAGAGTGTTCAGACCCAAGGAGGATGGAAAAAGGAGAGTTTGATGCTTCTCAATGGGTCTGTGCATGTCAAAACCAGAAGCTGTGCCATGGTGGTTCTCCCCATGTGCTAAATGCTGACAGCTCCACTCTGTGCTATCCCTGCTGATGTCTATTAGCTGACCAAAGATGCATGGACAATCTGGCTCGCTCTTGCAATAATAGTGTTTATTTCTTCTCCTGATGGGAGCAGATGCGATCACTTCACTAGCTCAATTCCTCCTTCAGTGACACATCTGCAGCACACTGAACTCATCCAACAAAGTCCCCAAGAGCAAAACTTGGTCTGTTTGGAGCCAAATAGCTCCAAATCATTTGCCTAAACCAGCAAAAGTAGCTTCACAGTAACTTTAGAGATCAGACCAAGTGTTTTATCCTGGTGGGAGGGTGACCAGCCCTAGATCTGCTTGTGAAAGTCTCCTAACTTGGTCCCACCGGTTCCCAAGGACAGCGCACAGGCATTTGCCTGCAGGAGCAAACCCACCTCCCGGCCCCCCAGAGGGGGTCTGCATGCAGTACTCACGGTAGCACTGCCTGCCATCAGCCCCCAGCTCATAGCCAGGGTTACAGGTACACTTGAAGGAGCCATGGGTGTTGAGGCACTGGTGTGCACACATGGCCAGCCCAGCCAGGCATTCATTCACGTCTGCAAGAGATGAGCAGTCAGCCAGCAAAGCAAATTGAGCCATAAACAGCCTTTCAAAGGGACCCTTGTTTCTATCTTCAAAGTTTTCACCAGTTTCTTGCATCCTGAGTACCTCCCTGGGGTCCGACTGACAAAGAAACAGAGTTAAGAGTTCAGAATTACAGTAAATCTTCCTAAGAACTTGGATCACACCAAACCCGAGTGCTCCAGACGACTCAAGCAGGGCTGTTGGCCAGACACGGAGTTGCTTTCATGCCACCCCTTCGGAACGCTTGTGCATCGCTCCATTACATTCACAAACACCAGTAGTTAAGTCTGATGGAGCACTGCTTCACACCATGAAACACAGCTGGTTTTCCCCATGAATACTCTGCTGGGGGCTCACCTTCACAGGCCTTGCCATCGGGAGCCAGCCGGTAGCCAGGGTGGCACTCGCAGCGTGGTGTCCCTCGGTGGTTGTGGCACCGGTGCATGCAGCCCCCGTTCCTGTCGCTGCAGGGGTTCCTCACTGCAGGTCAAAGCAGAGACAGGCTCAGTTCATACCAAGCTTTTGTTGGCATGATGCTTATAGGAGAGCAGAGCACCGAGCAGTTATCCCTATCAATAAGTCTGTGAAAGAGCAGACAGAAAATCTCTGCTACTGCTCTCTGTTTGCTGCTCCATCCAGACAGGAGGATTTACACAGTGTGAGCTCCTGCAAAACCCAGGCACTAATCTGAGCAAAACCTTTCCAGCAGAAGCTTGGCATGAGCATGTACCTCTAGAGATTACAGAGCAAGGGCTAGGCAAATTTGCTTGGAGAGCTCCTAGCAAAAGGTTTGCCAATCTCTGACCTGTGCCAGGACCTGGACAGATGCTACAAAACCCTACTGATGGCTGTGGTTTTAATACCCCAGTTTTCCCATAGCAACTTCACAGCTGAAGACTTTCCCCCTCCTGCTTCTTGAATGCGAGCTGCTAGGAGTAAGAAGATTAGACCTCTGCTCTATATCCCCTTCAGCTTCTCTCCCTCCTGCAGCTGGGAGCAGGTCAGCCAGAAAGCTGTCTGCAAGCACAGGGAGATGATCCCATCCTGCTGCTGTTCCCTCACTATCTCAGGAGCATGTGCCTTCATACCATGTCATTTTGGTTGGCTCCTTCGGCTCTTCCCAGCCTTTCAGAATAAACTGCAGAATATGTCCATGACAACATAACATGCTTCTTTTATTGGAGACAGAGACCCAACTCTGATCTATTGGACATCTGAGCATGCAAGTGCGTGCTCCCCATTCCCTGCCACTCTCAGATCCCCTGGGAAAAGACCAAAGCAGATCCCTGCCTCCTCAGCTCCCTGTGTGGGCTCAAAGGGACTCACAGACACAGCGCTTGCCATCCTCCCGTAGCTGGTAGTTGTGCCGGCACTGGCACCGGTGCTGTGCCAGCGTCACCTGCACGCAGTCGTGCTCGCAGCCACCGTTGTTCAGGGCACACGAGTTCACAGCTACAAGGAAAAGGGGACAGGACATGAATAACAGTTCCCGGTAAGATCAGCTCCACAGCGTGTTACAGGGAGGGAGGCTGCCCCCATCATGCTTCTAAGCAAGCATCACCCCTCTCCGAAGGGTGCCCATCTCAGTGAGTGGGCTTCTTGTGCTGCACTACTGCTGAAAGTGCTGTTTTGTTCACAGAGGCACTGCAGGTGCAATGCCACAGCAAGTGTAGCTTAATTCTGCTCACAGAGAGTTGCACTTGGGTGTATTCAGGTTTTCCTGTAATAAAATGATACGGGGAATGAAGTTTCTGGCCCTGTGCTGTGCAACAGACACTGATTAAACAGGGCAGAGGGTACCATGGGTTCTTATGGGAGCATTTAAGGGAAAAGATTTTAAGCAGCATCCTGCATGTCTGAATTTCAAACCCCCAGCTCAGTGCTTTGACCAGGAGATTTCTACATGGCACTTAAAGCACGTGTCCTATGGCTCGTCCACACTGCAAGTAACTGATGCTCTAACCAGCGGTCACTGAGCTGAAGGAAGGCTGGTGTAAGCTGTGATTTCATCCTCCAAGGAGGCTGCGTTGGGAATTGAGATTCCCAACTGGTGTTCCTGGCCATGCCGCACTGTTTCTGTGTGGCCCTTGCGCAAGGCGCTTTCCTGCCCAAAAGATTCTCAAGTCAGAAAACAGAAGGTTTTGCCTAGGCTACAGCAGAAAACAGAGCTTATGACCGAACACATGGACTACCCTGGTCTTTGCAAGCTTGCTATCATTAATCAGCCTTAAAATAACCTTCTCTTCCTGCTCTGATCTTATAATCTGGTTCTTTTCTGCAGGACAATGACAAAAGCGCGGTGTTTAACCAGAGATGTGTGCGTCTTGCAGCAGGCAATTGGGGAGGTTTTTGCCTCCTCATTTTTACCAGGCAGCAGCTATCCAGGGTCATTGACCTTGGTGTATCCCGGAGAAATCTGAGCAGGAAAACAAAACTGAAGAGGGATTCATGGACACTGGCAGATAAATCATCTTGTGGTAATTACATAGCTCCAAAGGGATGAAAGCCTCCTCTTCAACCACTGCATGTCTCCTGAGTTAGCCTCGGGAGCATCAGTGAGCATCTCCAACATGCTTCAAAGAGAGGTGTCCCCATGGGATTGGGAAATTAAAGTTGGTTCTTCCTCTTAGGAGGCACAAATGGGCAGGAAAGGCACCACACGCTGCACATCAAAGCTGGGTGGGTGCGACACGGCTCAAATCCAGCCAAGGTCTGGGATGGAAACTCAGACCTGGTTTTCATAAGCGGAGCAGTACAGTGAGTTGAGGTCTCACACGTTTCTGACCTATTTTTCAAACTCTGTAATAAATCAATGTGCTGACTGTGGGGAATCTTGTGAGAAGGTTAAAAATATCCCTAATGAAAACCATCTCTCCACAAGCAAACACTTCAGGTAATCGTGGTGCCCTTGACAGCCTCGACAGTTTGGCGAAGCAGGCGAGCTGGAAAGCACGTGCTAGGAGAAGGTCCTGTTTTTAACAGGGTCTCCATGCCCTAAGGTGAGGTGGGTCTGTGGAGCAGCCGTGCCCAGGGTGCAGATGAGCGTGTGGCTGTGGGTACCAATGTGGTGCATTGCTTGGGCTGCACCAGAACCTGGTCTGAATATTCAAAAGAGTATTTTCTATACGTAAACCACTGGAAGTAATTTGATTCAACCTCTCCTGGACATCAGTGAAAACCAAATATGTGGCACCGGAGGAAAATAAAAGGCAAAACTGTGTATTAAATTCCCCTTTTTTCAGCAAAAACTATGCCTTGACTCAATGCTGAAGAGTTCTCTCACTTCAAACTTCCAAACCCCAACTTCCCATTGTATGCCTCTAACTAAACAACATTTGGGGGAATAGAAGCAACTTAATAAGGTCAAAGTATTGTCATACCCAACATATAGCTAGAGCAAGGACAAGCAGTTTATGTTAGTTGTGCTGACAGTGTTTCCTTTAATCCATTTGGAAGGAAACAACAGAAATACTGGACGTTCCTAAAAAGTTATGGGTCAGAGTTACAGCACTCAAGCGTTTGCAGTGATGGGTGGTCATTTAGAACAGTTCTGCTATGTTAAAGCATTTAATAGCATATATGAAAAAACGCCATTAATAATGTGCTTGTTGGAGTGCTCTTCTAAAAAAGAAGTAAAACAATGCTAACGCCTGCCAAAACATTCCTTCATATGGGAAAAGGACTGGGCTGACATATGACGAGTCAATGGAACTCATGTCTAAAATAACCTCCTGGTATGCAGTTACTTGCATGAATTTGAGTCTAAACAACTGCCCCCCTTGCTCACCTCTAACAGGCAACTTTCAACAGTCCTCTAAAAGACAACAGAGCGGAAAGAACTGAAGTCTATCACATAGAATTTAAGCAGACTGACATCCCATAAGGTTGGACACAGCAGACCTTCCAAAGGCATTTTAGATATCTTATTTCCTAGCAAACATACTCTTCAGGACTAATAACCCCATCTGAGCCTCCCCATTCATGATTGCACAAGATGACGGAGGGGCTGGCACACGCTGTTGCCTCAGCCACCATGGGTATGTTCCAGACCACTATGGGTAATGGGAACCAGAAGCTCTTTGCTGCCAAGAGACTTGAGCACGGTGCAGAAGTGGCTCGCATCGCTGGCTATCTGGTGCTTATAAGCTGTACAGGACTGGTGGCACACATGGGATGTAAAAGCAAAGCGACTGCATTCAGTGGTACCATACAGAAACACCCATAGCGCACGGATGGGCTTGTTTGTGCAGCGCCACAGTTCTGCTGAGATAAGAACTAATTCAATTTGAGAGTCAAGAATAATAAGACAAAACAAATGAAACACATTAAATTGGTTTGGGTGTCTCCATCAAAGAAAGGGCCTTCTCGCTCTGGATCTCCTTAGCTGGCTTCTCGCAGTGTAGCAGCCCGCAGCCCTCATTGCTGGCCTTGCTTTAATTACTGCTCTTTTCTTGCTGTTTACAGAAACACTCTAAAAATATTTCCATTCCCAGATGCTTTTCCTTGCTTAACATTTCTGTGAAAGTGTTGCCAAGTCCAGTGTCATCTTGTGCATCACACAGCTTTTTGCAATTAAAGCTCAGACACATTTTCCACAGATGATATTTCGTCTGCAAGAGGGACCTCACTTCCATCCCCTCTGTCTGAAGGGAATGCAGCGCTGCTGAAAGATGCTAACTCCTAGGTTCTGACCCTCTTGGGCCCAGGGAATGGATAAAAAGGGATGAAAAGGACATTGTTACTACCGGCTGCACATGGGAAGAGGATCTCTGAAGTAGCAGCCTAGCAGAGGAGATGCCACAGCGAGGTGGTGACAAGATTTCACTCGGATTGACTCTACCTTCTCTTTCCCATCTGTAGCATGTCTTCAGATCTAAGTAATTTGCCATCAGAAGCAGTGCGCTAATTAATACCTTAAAAGCATCCACAAGGAGCTGTAACTAGAACTGACCTTCCCTTTTGGGATCACACAAAACCATGGATTCTAAGGAATAGCTGAGGAACAGCTGAGAAACCTGCCACTGGATAAGGAAAAGGTCACATTTTGTAAACCCTGCAAGCTGTCTGTACAACACATGTAAACTGACAACCTCTACAAAGCACACAGGGACCATTACCCTCTGTCACATAGGTCAAGCCCACACAAACCGTTGCACATCGTCCTTCTGCTCACTATACAAATCCCTGCTACATTTCAGAGTTCTTCATTTAAAGTACTCTTAATATAAATAGGGCTACATCATGTAATCCCAAACTGATTTATTCTAACCTCAGACAATTCCCAGAAACATGTTGTGTGTTAACACAGACCATCTCTCTGCTCTGCAGGCCAATGAAAGCAATTGGCTCAGATTAGGTTCTTTGCCTTGGACTGGATTTCATCCCTCCGCTGAAACAGTGGAGAAGGACCTGAAGATGTCAGCTTTCTGCCTCCTGCCCATGTGGTTCTGATAAAGAAAGAGGTAATTTCAGGACGTCCAGTGACTCCCTTGGTTCTGTTTCACTTTCAATAACAATGTCTCCTCTTTTTCTCTCTCCCTTTTGTATTAAATTCATCAGTGACCTGCTATATTTGAACAATAAAGACTCAACAAAAGAATCTTGTACAACTGAGCTGCACCAACCATGGGTGACACTTGCTGTGAGGCACAGAGCAGGGCACAGGAAGGGGGCTTTAAGCCACTGGTTGTGCTGTCCTGAGCCACAGGCACAGGTTGAGCTGTTGCAGGCTCTTTGGCAGCATAGGTGCATATCTGGGGTGCAGCCCATGCATGTCACAGCCTTGGGCTGAAGGCTTTGCCTTGGCTGTCAGCTCTTCTTCCATACGCACAGAGGGATTGCTGCAAGGCTTCTGGAGTCCCTTGCTCACGTCAACTGATGGAGCAGATGTAGCTCTAGTAAAGGAAGAGGTCCCGAGGTGCGAGCATGGGGACATCACAAGCCTGCTGTCATCAACTGCCCTCGATTCTCCAGGCTATGTCAAAGATGAGATTTAAGAACACGCTGTTGTCCTGAGCACAGAGCCAAGCTCTGCTTGTGCTGTAAAAGGGACCAAAGCCCTTCCTCTTACAGCTGGCCTTAAGCTTGGCACTTGGAAAACACCTTCCTCTTCCCCAGGGGTGCATTAGGGTGCTCCTGAAACTGGAAAACTGGCGTGAGAAGGGAGGGAGTGTTGGGCAAGGCTCCTGCCTTCACTGCTGCTGCCCGCACGCTGCCCGTGAGTGCTGCCTCGTCAGAAACGCTGCCTTAATGGAAACCACGTGAGCTCCAAGAGCAGAGCAAAGCCTCTGGCTCCGCAGTGTAAATATTTATGCAGCCCAAGCACTGAAGGGAAGAGCCACTTGCATGTACTTGTGAAAACATCACAGAGAGTGCGCGCACGCTCCAGGTCACCACAAAGTCACCCCTAGAAAGCTGCCTGCCCGGGCTGCACACTCATGGGCTCGCTGTCCAAGCACTTGGTGAAGGTGATGAACAGCATAGAGCATCCCACTGCCACGACCGAACCTGGGGTGAGAACATGCCCTTGGCAGCCTCCCATTGCCACCAGCTGAGGTGCTCTGTTGTGGGGTGGGCTTGTTCCAAGGGCATGGACATTACACGCATGGGAGTTGTGCAAGCTCAAAGCACGTCAGGCTGGGTTGCTGTATGTGATTGCCATGCAGTCAGCAGGCACAAGGAGGACAGAACTTGGGCTCCAGCACCATCATATAGAATCCATAAGGGCAGAAAGCACTATGGGACAAGCATCAAACGGGGCGCTTCTGAGACACAGGCACCCATCGCACAAGGTACAGCCAAAAACACTGGTGGGGGAGTAACCACCAAGTCTGTGCCCTACTCTGCGCTTTTACGAGACAAAGATGTTTCCTTCCACCCCTTCACACGACCAGCTTATTGAGGCAGTGCAAAGCTATTGCAAAGGTGTAATTGACACACACACACAAACATGCAATGAACAAAAGGCACCAGTCCTGAAGGAGAAAGCCAGATGTTTCCCTCCCTTCTGTTGCTATTTGAGCACCACGTTGGACAATGATGCAGTTGAGAGGGGTTCTCTTCGCCCTGCCTGGGCTGCATCGGCTTTCCCGCGCTCTCTGTGGCTCACAGAGGTACAGGCGCTGCTGAGCTCACAGCAGAACTCCCCAGCTCCCTCCCCAGAGCTTCCAGGAACTGCCCCGTTACTCCCATAGTAGATCAGGTTTCATGAGCAGGGACCCCTTCATTTTGGCAGACGAATTCCAACACTGTGCACATGATGGCAAATAGTGGCTCAGAAGTTTAATGCAAAGCAGGTTTGCGGCGCTTGGTGCGAGCAGCCCAGCGGTGCCCTGCACGGCACAGCCACGCAAGCTGAGAAGCCTAAAGAATGAGAGAAAAGGATAGAAATGGCTTTTAAATGAGAGATTCCACCCTTTAACACTTCCTATGGGAATAGTTTCACCTTCTGGAGCTGTCCCCGCAGAGAACGCTCCTGATTTCGGTTTCCCTCCTGTGTTATTCTATGAGGCAGAGGCCGCAGGATCACCACGTACCACAGAAAGAAGAACTACATATTATAGAGACAGTTATTAGATGACAGACCACATACACACATGCAAACAGTAGCAACGTGTGGCCATGAACGCAAGCTGATATGCTCAGTGCTAGTGGGCTGCGAATGGTTTGGCTTTAAAAATACAGGGCACCCAGTGAACTTGCACCTTAAGTGTATGTCCCACTGCACTTGAGACGGGACGGTGGGCACCACTTCCTTCCATGGCTTTTTTCCCTACCCACATCACCATTCCCAGCTGGAACCTCACAGCCTCACGCAGTCATTTTGAGCCAGCTCTGGCATGTGACTATATTCTGAGAGAAACCAGCAAATGGCCTTTGTAAGAGCATCGCCCGGGAATTCTTTCCACTTGTACGAAAATATCCCTCAAAAACTGGAAAAATACGTCAAATACAGCGCTGAGGGAGAAGCGCCTTAATAAAACCAGCAGCAGATGCTGGAAGGCAAATCCAGGCTCCAGCCTCTGAGCCTCCAGTCTGGGGTTGGCAAACAACAGTGTTCCAAGAAACTAGCCCAGAAATCAGCCGCAAGCCACACTTGGCATCTCAACTGCAGTGTCTGCATACACCCCATCTGAAGGGCAGCATGACCAACACCCCGTGGTCCACACAGCCATGCTCATTTCCACTGGCTATCACACCCAGAGCCTAGGGAAATAGTTGAGATAACAATGGGACTGACTCGAACCTTTTCATAATCCATTTGTTTGATAATCCATCTTTTCATTATCTATTTGTTCTGAAGATGCTGGACCTGATACACCCTCTTTCAAAAACAGAAGCACCAAAGCACTGGAAGTTACTTCTCCTGAACCAGGATAAACTGAGGAACTGCAAAGATGTCAAAATCACACTGAAGAACAGCAAACATTATGAGCCCAGTAAAAACACCTTAGGGAAGACAATCTGGATCCTGACAGGCAAAGGAACATGCAATCCATCACCCTTATCTCCAATTCCCAGCACAGCGGACAGATCTGAGCAGGTAAGCCAATGGAAGCATTCTTACACACTGCCATGTACAGGTAGGAAATGGGCTATGGAGAAATGGTGATTCTCAAGGGATCTGAACCTGTGACTTACCGATGCAGGTCCTGCCATCCGTGTGCAGGCGGAAGCCCGGCTTGCATTCACAATAGTAAGATCCAAGGGTGTTGACACATCTGTGCTGGCAGCCTCCGTTGTGGACCTGGCACTCATCAACATCTGCAGATGGAAAGGGAAGAAGGGAAATGATTCAGGGGAGTGGGCATGACGGTCTGTGGAGCCAGGATTGTTTATCCTCTGCTGACTGAGTCCACATTGGAGGAATGAATGCAGAGGGAGCAGGATCACTATTTCATTGTGTTCAATCAGTGACACTATTTGAGACATTTCAGGGACAAGCATGCAATCAGTGAACAAAAAAAAGACCTCAAAGAGGATCCATCTGTCAAATGGCACAAACCATCCTTCATCTCACTCACCTCCCAGTGGTCACTTTTCCCTCTTGCTCTAAGGTTATGGATTCATTAACTTTTTATACTTCCTTAGTCTTTATGTTTTGAAAACAGGTTGAGATAGTCCATTTGCTGCTTACTACATGAGGAGCGAACCTAACATTTGGTGGGAGCAAACGCTCCGTGACACAGAGTGAGGTGAGGGGAGGGATGCAAAGCAGCAGAGGTTCTCATCCTGCCCAGGCACACTCATCCTCCCACAGCACCAGGAGCTTCCAGAGCTCAGCCAGGTGCCACAGGTAAGAGGTTTTGCTGTATGGTTTCTCATCTCAGTACATGGCAAAGCATTTAGCACATTTCACACCTTTGATGCCTCTGAAACAACACTGACCTGCTGCAGAAACACAGCACAGTGGGATGTCACGTATGAGCATCCTGTACTCAGAATTGCTGTGAGGCACTGGAGGTGAGAAAGAAAACCCCTTAAAGCCTGGAGAAAGTCACTACAGTGGGTTTGCTTATACTTCAGGCAATACTTAGAATGAAGTCCAACTGCACCCCAAATACAAACGGGGAGATTGTGACCTTAGCACAAACCTGGGGAAACTGAGGCAGCAAATCCTGCAGTAAGGAATCCAGTCATGGCCATTTCTATTGGTAAAACCACAGCCCCCAAGGAAAGGGGGGGGGGGCAGAAAATTCCCTTTCTCTGAGCCAGGAATATCTTCTGCCAAGTGCTGAGCAATCTCACACGGGCTGAAATGGGAACTGGCCCATGAGTTCTTGGTAAAAAGTCCCCCTGTATTCTGTTATTGGAGCTTCGAACCCGCGGAAGCAGACAGCAGCATGTTACAGAGAGCGAGATTCGTTCCTCTTTCCCAGACCTTGAATAGCCTTTAAGTGCTGGGAGTATCTTCCAGAACTGGGAAGTGCAGGAACGTTTGGAGCTCCCATGGTGCGAAGATGCGTCTCAGAAGACTGCCAAAGGCAACTGCAAGTTTCCAAGACACAAGATTCCTTCACAGGGCTACAATGAGAAATAACAGGGATGTTTGTGGCTACAGCTGCACAGTTCCTTAATCCCGGCCATTTGCATGGGGGTGCACACATATACCTGTGCACTCCCTTTCAGAGTGAAAGGATCTAAGATCTGCAGTCAGATGGGGATCCAGATCCCATTCACACTGCCAGCCACAACCCCAGCCAGCAGTGCCTTTTTCTATGGAAAAAAACCCACTTCAGGAGTTTGGTTTTATCCTTTCCATGCACTTTCTGCGAGTTGTGAAGACATCTTCAGCACGCACAACTATTTCCTGCTGGCACAGCAAAGCTGGATCACGATCCAGAGCCAAGCTGAGCACTGAACCAGCACCGTTTCATCAATGACTGTTACTAAGAAGATAAAGAAACATTTCCTCAATGAATCACAGCAGGGTGTTGCTCCCGGCTGTGTCTTTGCAAGCCAGCAGAGCAAAAACCTGCTCAGGCCTCACCCTCCTCTCCCAGCATCGCCTGCTCTGCCCGGATGGCAGCTCTCACAGGGAAGGAAAGCCCATCAAAACCACAGGAGAAGGAGAAACTCGACCTTGGCTGAAGCCAGCGTGTAAATTCTGCATTAGTTTGGTCAATTTTACATTCATCAGGTTAATTGCCAACTTAATCATCCAGCAGCAAGCAAAGGGACTGGGTCAGGGATGAAATGGGAGGCAAAGTGGGAAAAGAGGTGCTTGACTCTGTCTTTCTCTGCTGCACAGTAATGATAGAAAATGACTGTTCTCTCAGAATACTTTTCATTAGAAGGCTTCTTGCTACTTAAAAAGTCAAAACCTAAGGACCAGAGCACATGAAAATGGTCCTTTCTGTCCTGGTGATGCCCCACAAAAACACAATCCCAACTTCAGAAACCCTGCTGCACAAGGGTCCTCCTGCAGAGCTCTCCACTGGAGCTGAAGTCTTCATTAACCCAGCAGAAAAGAACAATCTCTGTAATGCCTTTTCTCACTCCCTGGGCTGTAGATTCCTCCTCTGGGCATTTTAGAAGGTTTTGGTATTTTCTTCCTATTTTTTTCCAAGATGCTTCATTTTGAAAGGAGGGAAAATGAACAGATTTTTGAGGTGAAACATAAGCTTCAAGTGATGCTCTGCAAAGAGCAATGCAAATCCAAACCAGCTTTCCGGGGGGGAAAGAATGCTGTGGCATGAGCCTGAGATGCCTGTCAGAGCAGCCCAGCTCTAATTAAATCATCCTCCTCTGCAAAGGCTGCACACAGTTTGCATGCTACAGAGCCCTGGAGCCCCTGATGCCCTCCCTGATGTGCAGCAGGGCAGCAGGAGCAATGCCAGAGCATCCATCCTCGCAGGTTCTTCCTCCAACAGCTCCCCAGCCTGCATGGTGGAAGCATGGCCAGCCCTATGCCCAGCCAGCCATGGAACAACAGTTATTGTGACTTTTGGGTTTTTCCAACATCTCTATGGGCAGAACGAGCTCTAATACACAAAATTGGCACTGTTCTGCTTAAAAACAGGAAAAGTGGGGTTTAGGAAGATTTTGTATGGAGTTTTTTGGTCTGAATTTCAATGGCTGTTCCATTGCTTCATTTCAGCTTTAATCTGAAACCGTGGAGAATTTACTGTCCAAAAAAGTTAGTGATGTGTTGAGTAAACTTCTTATTTTCACCCCATTACTCATACTCCATAATTACACATCTCCTCTTTAAATGTCTCTTCTTCCCCCTTTGTACTTTTCAGCCTCTAAATCTCTGTAATTGCAGAGGGCTGTCTCCATCCCACCTTGCCCTGGGAAAGCCGCTGATCCTTCCTCACCCCCCAGCCATAGAAACACCCATCACCATCCCCCATTAACCCACCACGTCCCATTTTCCCTTCTGGAGCCTCGCTTATCACCTTCTGCAGCAACACAGATATTTGACATACACTACATGAAGGTAGTGAGCAAAATGGAACCTCCCACCCTCCGCACCCCTGGCAGCAGGGCAGCAGTGTCATCCCTTTGGTTTGCATCTTGGGAAATGGCACAAAGTTTGCCATAGCAAATTCAAACTCCAGTAGAAGTGCACAGAGAGAAGAGGCACCTCCTGGGAGGATGCTCTAAAGAGAGTCTGTGATTTCTGGTGGGGAGCAGTTGCTTTCAGTCCCCAGACTGTGGAGTTATGGGCTGCTAAGAAGAAGAAACCACAATGATGGTGTGTTGAGGCCTGTTCCAGATTTAAGAGGACCTTCCTGCCCTGCTCTGGGTCATGCTGGGGAATAGGAATTGTTCCTGCTCCATTGGACACTCTGGGCAGCTCTTGCCTGGCCATGCCCAAGCACCAGGGTTCATCCCACAGCCCTGGATTTCTCCCTGCAATAGACAACAGAATAAGGAGAGAGGAAAGAGGCAAGAGCTGCATTTCCCACTGGGACCTGTGATGGCAGAGGCACCATTCCCAGCACATTGCCCCAGGAACAGCAAGGGTGCAGGTCCACTGGTCGCCCCCAGCAGCAGCATCTCCAACCTGCCCCAGGGCTCCCCAGGGAATGATTCACCCAGGAACATAAACCACGAAGCAGCAGGATCATCGCTGCAAAGGGTCACGTTGCCCTCGGTGCACGTCTTGGCAGCACAAAGACCTGAAACCCTACGTGCTGCGTTGCGAGATGTGGTTTGGGGCACACCGAGGTTGTTTTTCCTACTGGAGAGCTGACAAAGTCTGTTTGAAATTAATACACCAAAGAAAGAAAATTAGAAGCATACAGGCTGTGCTTCAGAGGAGGATGCCTGACACTGAGCAACCAGAGCCTCGCCAGGATGGAGCACACCAAGCCCACGTGCCGGGATGCTCTGCCAGAATGGGTAGGGCAGAGGACACAAAGCCCACCAAGGCAGACCTGAAAACCAAACATAGCCAGAGCCTGGGTGTGGGACTTGGCTTATGGCGTAGGGAAACTTCCCTGCTGCTTAAGGAACCCAGAGTTCGTGTCCTCATCCACAAGGACAGGGGCTCACCCGAGGAACTGCTGATGCTCTCATCAGCCTCATCCCTAATAGAAACAATCCATCAGACCTCAAGCACCGGCTGTATGGACCAACAGGGGGAATGCTGTGATCAAATGTAGGGAAGATGAGCACAGAGCAAAAGAGTGGCGGATGTGAGGAGATGACTTTGGTTAAGTGCACTCCCTGACCATGCACCGGTCCTTCGAGAAGAAATACAGTGATTTATCTCCGACAAGAGCTCCGTGTCAGAGAAAAGAAAGTGGCAACAGCAGCCCTGCAAATTACTAAATATTTGGTACAGAGGCAGTTTATCTCCTCTGAAAGGCTGAGGAGGAGGAGATGGATCCCAGCTGGAAGCACAGGCAGTAGATACACTGCTCAGGTCCACTCTATCTGGCCAAACAGCAGTGCCAGGCTGTAATCCCTGCAGCAATTAGCCTGGATTACAGAGCAGGGCTGCAGGGAAAAGGTTAATTGAAATCCATCAAAATGAGCATGTGTGGGATTTAGTGACTTTATCTTTCCAGCACCAGTTTATTGAAGCCAATTCAGCAGTTTTAAGAAGTAGACTGGAAGGAGACAAAGAGCAGGATGCTGGGCAGCCAGAGCCTCCACCAGGAGTTCAGTGTACCAGATGAGAAACCAATCTAGATTAGGAGCTCCACAGAGTCTTTTGGGCTACCATCCCTTCCAGGGCAGCTCCTCCTAGCCAGATAGGAGATGCCCGTATTTTTCCCATGTTGCCAAAGGTGATTCGGGTACAGATGCATCAGTTTATAACAATCCAAAGAAGTGAAAGTGCATGAAGGAGCTGTTCTGCCTCAGTCACTTGCTTTGTCCTCAGCTCACCTTTCTCTGCCTTGAAGCACAGTGGCTGGGAGTTGCCCAGCTCCTTTCTGCTCACGGCTGTTTCTGGATGGTGCTGATAATTACTCGGGGATTACACAGCGTGGAGCAGAGCTGCACGCACCAACAGGCAGGCAGCCTGCGCTCGGCTTGCTGCGCTCACCCACTCAAACCACCCTCCAGAGCTCTGTCTCACCCCCTTCCCCATGCAGAGTGTTGTTCAGACCAGAGGCACGTCGTGTGGTCCCTGTGCCATGCCGTGGCAGCTGCCCCCACGAAGATACACACTGGGATGTACCAGCTATGCTCTATCCTGTTTTCTGACATGCTTTAGATGACCAGAGAGAGAATAACCCTAATCCCTAGAAGTGTTCAAGGCCAGGTTGGAGCAACCTGCTCTAGTGGAAGGTGTCCCTGCCCATGGGAGGGGATTGGAACTGGATGAGCTTCAAGGTCCCTTCCAACACAAACCAGTCTGGGATTCTGTGTTTAATAACGAGGTACTAGGTCTACATAACTGTGACAATTTAATGCAAGTCCCCAGCAGAGCACAAGGACCTCTCCTGTAATGGTGAGCTGTGTAAGGACACAGCACACAGCACTGCAATTAGCCACTCCAAGCTAACCAAGGACCCAACAGGGCACTGTTTGTACACAGAAGGCATGTTAAGGCACTTGAGGCCTCCATGAAGTGCACACCGCTGTTACACACACCAGCCCTTGCTTCTCCATCCACACAATAAAACTGCCAATGAAACACACACAGAGCAGTCTCTTGTGCTTGCTTTGCTGAAACACTGCTGCTTAGAAGCCAGGGGCCTGGCAAAAGGGAATTCTCTTCCAGTAAACCAGCACATGGTGCTGTTAAAGTCATACGATGGAGAGAGTGTCTGCTACTACCTCTTGAAGAGAAGCTCAAGCAGTGAATTAAAAATCATCAGCCAAATCCACTGTAAATAGCAAGTTTAGGATGAGCAACACAACATCCTGAGCTGGGTCTCAGGAGCTTGTCCTGGAGAAGGCATATGAGCTAATGGAGTTGGATGGAGACAGCACATGCAATCCGAGTTCAAGACAAACATCTGATCTATAAATAACAAACCAGCAACTCGCCCCCTTTCTGAAGGTCTGGCTTAAATACACCAATATCACTTTTATAACTGACTGCTCGGGGCATTTATTTATTAGGATTATCTCACGATGAAATAATGCATTCCTCGATGTCTACATTACTGCATATGAAGTCTTTAGCAAATGTCACATATTCTTCACTATTTCCTAAATCTTCAGGAAACCACAAACCTTCCCTGACACTGAGCCAGCTGAACACGAGGAGGCAGGAGCAGGTACATGTGTGCTCACAGAGCTTACACCTCGCGCAGCAGCCCCATCACCTTCACACATCAGCCAGTGCATGGGAACGTTCGATGGAACCCACTGGGAAGCAAGAACGGGAGCTGAGCGACTGCATCCCCTCACCTGCTCCAGGGGAAGCTCGGGCCGGCCAAGTGCTGCCCACACCACAGGTGCCTCGGGATGCCCCAGCTGGGGATGTGATTCCACCAGCCCCTGCTCAGTGGGACTATTTCAGCACAGAGGAGTCACTGCAAGATATGGCTCGGCCAGCTCTCACCCCTTCGCTCCAGCTCCTGACACTAGTTGCTGCTGCCAGAGGATTCCCTGTACACCTAAACCAGCAATGAGCAATGCTCTGACCTCCGCAGGACTGCTGTGCAGTGCTCACACAGCCCAAACTCAGCCTTGCAGAGGGAAAGGCAGACTCTTTTAAGACTCATAGAATCTCAAACCCAAGCCCCATCCAACCTGGCCTTGAACACCGCTAGGAATGTGGCAGCCACAGCTTCTCTGGGCACCCTGTGCCAGCATCTTATTCTTCATGATAAAAGAGTATTATATTTAATTTATTGTCCCAGACCAGGATGAGATCGTTTGGAACTGAGTAAAAACCTAATCCACATACCCTAACAACACTCGTGAGTTCGTAGCTCACAGTAGCTACTCTTAACCAAGCCAGATTACTGCACAGCAACTGATGGAAAGAAACTTCAGTTTCTTTCCCCGAAGCCACCTCTCAGAATGACCAAACCCATCTGTGATAACGCGAAGCAGTGGTCCACGTCCAAGCAGGTCAGCGGATCACCCACCCCCTCCAACCTCTCGGTTTCGCTGCCCCCTACCTCCCGCATCCCCCTGCCCTGCTCTGTACCTGGCCGAGGTGGGGGTCTGCCTGCTCCGTAGCCTGCCCGCCCCGCGTAGCAGGGGTAGCAGCTCCTCCAGAGGTAGTGGTAGTGATCGCCGCCGGCCCCGGGGATGCTGCCCAGGGCGGCCACGCACCACAGCATCACCCAGAGCCCCATGGCTTGGCGGGGCACCCCGGCTCCCGCAGCCCGGCACCGCTCTCCCTGCGGCGGAACGGGAGGAGGAGGAGGGCGCGGAGCGGCGCGGGGATGCCGGAGGAGCGGCTCTGCCCGCACACGGGCGGTCCCCGCCGCACCGCCCCTACCCCCGCCCCGCAGGTGAAGCCAAACCCGGCCGAGCCCTCGGAAGGGGCTCCGCGGGCGGAGCGATGCAGGCGACGGGGCGGGTTGTGCTGACGGGCGGCCCCGGGGGGCCGGGATCGGCAGCGGGGACCAGCGGCAGAGCGGGAGGGGGGGACTTCTCTGAGCCCAAACTTCCCGGATCCAGGGCTCGGACAGCGCTGTGCACCGGAGCTGAATGCCGGAGACACCGTGGGGGCGGACGGAGCGGAGCAGCAGTTTCGGTGCCGGTCCCGAGGCTCACCGGGACCTGGCAGAGGGCAGCATCTGCCCGCCCGGCCCTCGAGAGTCCTGGCGAGCCCTTCCCCGGGAAATTAAAAGGCGTGTTTGCCCCAAATAGGCGCGAGGAGCGACCACAGAATCCCATGGGAACCCGTTGTGAGCCGCCTTTACCTGGAGCGGGCGCGGGGGCTCGGTTTTACAGCAAATCACTGCTTTTCCCTGGGTACCTGACGCTTGGCAAGTGCCTTGTTAAGGATCACACCTCCCCAAGCAACAAACTGCCACAGGTAGAAAAACCTTCACTGGGCTGCTCTTGAAATCATGAAACCATCAAACCCACCCCAAATTTCAGCCCGATTGAGGAACAGCCCCTCCAAGGAAACCCATAATATCACCGTTTCCTGTGAGATGGAGCCTAGAACTTCATTTTACCTTTTTCATTAAACACAAAGCACAAATGGCTGCTTGGATTTTCCAGGGACCAGCTCAAAAGCCCCCTTTAGCTTTCTGGCCTGTTTTGAAACAACGCACTTGCAGGGCTGAGCCGGGGCCGCTACCCTGAGACATTTTAGCAGTGTGATTTGGCTGTAGTAAAATTCCAAATTAAAACTTGTGGTTTAGGCTGCAATGAATAGAAATCCATGAAAAGCTTTTGAAACACGGAGAGAAGCTGAATCCAGGCAGAAAATAACAATTTAAGGCTATTATAGAATCATAGCATCAACCAGGTTGGAAAAGACCTTTAAGATCATCAAGTCCAACCTTTACTCCAGGACTGCCAAGTCCACCACTAGCCAATGTCTAAATATTGCTGCAGTGGCTTCCAGAGGAAGGTAGGCTCTGGTCTTAAGTCTCCTTTGCAGAGTCCTCCAAGCAAGAGCAACTTGCTAACATTTCAGGGATCTCTTCAGCTCATCTTCACAAGACCCACCCATTGCAACAGCTCACATGCTTCACATTTTGAGTTCACCAAAAATATCAGAGAGGATATAGGGCAGAATAGGGGCAGGAGGAGCGGAAATGCAGGAGGGGCATTACTAAGAGGCACCAGAAATCTCACCAGCACTCCCTATGTCCCCCAGTGAACCATCACTGGTTGCAGTCCTACGCTGCCATCCTATTAGAAACCACCTTCAGATCCACCAAATACTTCACCCGGTTAAAAATAACACATTGCCAGACGTTAGGAATTGTCATTGCTGCCCAGTTTGGGTCCTTGGGAATTCTGCCGAGCAGCGACATTTAAGCTGTTACAATGGTCAGTGTTGACATTTTCCCTGTGAATGTTTCCAGCAGTGTTGACACACAGAAATGAATATTGCCACAGAGCTATGACAAATGGTCCGGACCCACTTCCTCAGCTCAGCAGTGTCATTAAGACATTGTCTGCCTGAAATTATCCTTGCCTGGAATGCAGACAAATCACAGCGAGCGCAGCTCTCCCAGGGACTCCCTGAGTCCTTAGGCACCAACTGAAGGGACCTTGCCACTGGCTCCACGACCTGGAAATTCCTCCTGCATGGGCACACGCAGCTCCCAACAAAGAGCACTCGCTCCTTGGCCTGCAGAAACCAACGCTGGCACAGGCAGTGCTGCTCAGCAACGCCTGTGACAAACTTGTTCAATCTCACAATTCCTCAGACTGTTAAATAACCCCAAATAGCGCTGAGAGGCTCAGACTTTTCCAGACAGCTCTGGGCTGTAACACATGGACCAAAAGTACATCAGGCTCGAACATAAACTGAATTCTGCTTATGTAATAAGTTATGCTTGGCCAGGTTTGAGCCAGCTCGAGCTTCCTTGTCACCTAATTTACTTCAGCTGATTAAGTACTAAGAGTTGGTTCGAGTATGGCAACGCATTACAGTCAGCAGCAAATCGTTACTGCTTCCTGTGGAATTAGCTGGGAGAGGCATCCAGAGGGTTCTTTAAACAGGGACCGAGCTGGACCGAACCCGTCCCTCTCATGGAATTTCATTCAGATTCAGTCTCAGCATTAATAAATTGTCATGAGGACCTGAACAAGTTACAGCTGATGATGTGGTACTTTGCAGTTCAAAGGCGTGTTACGTCCTGGAGTTAATTCATCCCTGCACAGACATGGGTCAAACCAGCTTATGTGAATGCGAGTGCTTCTATCTTCATCCAAAGATTACCTAAACCTTGAAACAAGTTTCTTCTGATGCTTGAAAGGATTCCACAGTTAAAAGGAAATGGCCAAATGGAGAATATAAAAGAGGGCAGAAACATGCAAGAGGTGGATGGAACAGGGAAGGAGAGCTGAGAGAAGGGGTTGAGGGAGATTCTCACGTTCCCTCTGTTGCCTTCTGTGGTGTGTACAAAGCAATGGCATATGGCTGGCATGATGATGAGCAATAAGGAAGCTCTGTTGCTGCTGGCTCCTGCATCCCTGCACCGAGACGAGTCAGCAATGATCTGTGCTTTGCGAGTTCTGTTTCAGCATCTTTTACCTACTTCCCCTTCCAGGGCCACATTTTGCCATTCCGGGTTAGCTTTCACCTTCCCTTACATGGGGCTACTGGGAGCCAGGTTTTCTTTCATCTTATTCATCAATTTTAACTGAAGAAGGTACCACAGAAAAAGCTTAGAGGAAGAAACATCCCTAACATTATCGCATAACATTGCGTAGCAGGACCTCAAGAAGACATCGTCCAAGGAGCACTTGAGCTCACCTAGAACTTACCACACCTCAAAATATGTTATGAAGAAGAAAACCTGTTTGTTTCCTGTAAAAATCCCAACCCATGAGTTCCCAAACCACTCCACAGACAGCTCTCCCATGACAGATAAAGTTACAGGAATACTGGAGAGGCTCATGGTTACGAGCACAACCATCCTGTATCCAACAAAACAGAAACCCACTCCAAGCACTGTGTATTATTGATAATGGTAAATCACACGAGCATTAGCAGTGTATAAAACACATTTCTTTCTTTGCAACTCTAGATCACCAGCACAGGCTCAAACCATGTAAATAAAGATGAGAGCTGATACCATCAAGGGACTCAGGGCCAGTATGAAGCGAGATGGTCAGGCAGATGGGTACAAGAGCAAATTGGCTCCTTTCCTGGTAGCATTAGCAAAGCAGCCCAGGACTGAATAAATCCAAGGGAGGATTTTCTTTTTAACTGTAATCCCTTTGGCTCAGAAGGGAAAACAGACTGGAGAGCCAAAGGCTGCTGCTGCCTGTCTGCCTCTTCATGGCTGAGCCCAAGCCAGGAGTCATTCTGTAAGGTACCAGGAGAGGTCTGAGCCAGCATTGTGCGCAAACACATACGTGCAATAGACATATCCCAACCCCATCCTGTGGTGGATGTTGCAGGCAGTGGGAACCTGTAGCTCAGAAGATGTTGTTTGTGACCATCTCAACTTGTCATTGCAGCTGACAACTGCAACAATGCCTGGACAGACGAACATTTCCATGTCTTATATTTCCTACATTTCTTTCCCGAGCTGCAGAAGAACATTTACATTCGTTTTAAAATCAGTCATCAGCCAGACCTGATATAAAATGAATTCCCTTTTTTGCCCTTTGCTCCTGCAATGGTATCCCCCTCCTCCCATATTTCTACTGAGAGTAGACATAACTCAACATAACTTTAACAAATTCAGAGCAGGAAAAGCAGCCAGCTCTCCCTGAGCTATAACAACCCTCTGTTTCTGAACAGAGTGTTGGTTGGGAAGTCCTCATGCAGCCAAGATGAACTGGTTTTTGTTCAAAAGATACCCTAGCTTGGAAGCAGATGCTGGTTGTTGGTGGTTTTCTGCCTCCCCACACAAAGCATCCTGCTGATGTTATTCCATAGCTATTTATTTAGCAGATCCTTCCACGAGGAGGACTCTGAGGAGGCCAGCCTGACATCACCCCGAGCCAGGAACCAAGTCACAAGGGTGAGGCAAAGTGAACTGCAGGCCTCTGAACCCACGGCTCCACTCCTTTGACCACCCTTGGGAGAGATGCAAGGTCCAAACCCTTCTGCCCAACACAGAGCCAGCAACAGGCTCCAAATATCTAAGCTCATGTTTTGAAGCCCAGGCTGCTTTATTCAGGCTCCATCAGGACTTTGACCAAGAAAAGCTGAATACTTTGCAAACTGTAGACATTAATCAGTGCTTTCTGTCTTTGCTGAACTTGTCCATCTGTACAAACAGGGATCTAATCCCCTCCGCTCTTCTCCATACATGCATCAGCACTTGGGGTACAGGAGAGAGTTTATCTGATGTGAATATAAAACGAATGTAAAGAGTGGTGAGTAGAGCAGGATCCATCCTTACCCCAGCAGTAAGGCTGATGGAGAAGGGCAGAGTGGAGAGAGGGTAACAAACACCTGCTTGGGGGCATATAGAGATTGCACTTGAGCAGAATAGGAGGATGTGAGGGATGCGGCTCGTTGCAAATCCTGGCCTCAGTTAATTCAGGGCTCAATCTTTTCCATGCTCTTTTTTAGTGGAATGAAACCTGCAGACAGAATAAATGCTCACCGAAGGAATAAGGAGGACGATGGCAAACGGGGGTTGCCAACTCTGTTGCAACAAGGGGGAGATAAGGCCACATGCCAGCTCTGTGGGCACAACTAATTACAAGTAATTCCAAGCCTGTATACAAAGGGATTGACATTGTCTCCTCTAAAACAAGAGAAAAAGGGATTGTTTGTTTCCACCAAAATCCTGAAGCTCTTAATCATCTGAGAAGCTAATCCTCATTAGGGGAATTCTGGGGAAACTGGAAATATTTGAGCTTGGCTAAGATAAGGGCAGAGCTGTTTATTTCACACATCTCGGCAGTGGTACAGAGCCAGGAAATACTTCTCAGTTATTTTCAACAAAACAAGACAAATGTACCAAATTGGCAAAAAAGTGACATTTTTGTGCAGAATTCTTTCATGTCCTACCCGAGCTCCACAGAAATGCCTCTTTCCCATTTGTCAGCAATCTGTGTGAATTTATTTGGAATACTTCGGGACTTCTGCTAAGCCAACCACTGCTGAAAAGATGCAGTAACTCCATCACAAAACCAGGATCATCCTAAAGCAGTTATTGGTACCCTGCAGCAGGCACCTGAGTGCTGCTCTAGACAGTAAGTGTCTGCAGCATCAGTAGAGGTACCTGTCTCCAATGCTGCCAGTGGGTCCTGGAACTGCAATATCCTCCCCAAAAATGTATCTATCTTGCTCTTGGCTCCGATAAGCAAATAGCTGTTTGCATTTTTCTGACTCTCTGCTCCAGCCGACCCAAACACTTGCACAATGATAACACCAGGAAGAAAGGGATAGGGAATCCATGCAGCGCGCAACAGCAGTCAGGCTGCAGGAGGTGAAGCAGCCACACGATGTGAGGCTTTCTCTGAGTACTGCAACATCAAATCCCATCCAGTGTTTTTATTTTACAAACACAAAACTGTGCCTTCGCTTTCACTTTGGTTGTAAACAGGAGGAAGGCAGGGAACAGCATGACGATACAGACTCCGAAGGAGAAATCTCACTCTTGAAGCAGTAAAACACACACCATCGACTCCACCAGGGCTAAGATCTCACCCTGGAAACATCAATTCTATCTGGGTGAGGCTTTCCTTCTACACCAGGTTAGATGGGGCTTGAAGCAAGCTGCTCTAGTGGAAGGTCACCCTGCCTGTGGCAGGAGGTTGGAACTGGATGATCTTTAAGGTCCCTTCCAGCCCGTTCCATGATTCTATGACTGTCACATCCCTAAGCGTGAGAGCCCTTTGGATGGATAAAAAGCATCAGAGCACATAGGACATGAAGGAGGAGAGGAAAAACCCAAAGGGCTCTCCTTTGGTGACACAGACCCCCCCTTGCAGCCCTGTCCCTACCTGCACACGCCTTCCCATCCTGCGCCAGGCTCAGCCCCGCTGTGCACTTGCAGTAGAAGCTCCCGATGGTGTTGCAGCACTGGGACTCGCAGCCGCCGTTCCCCACCTCGCACTCGTTCACGTCTGCAGGAGAGGAGAAAGGAGCAGAGAGAGGGTCAGCTCCAGAGCAGGACACTGCATGGGAGCAGAACCATGCCGCTTCCATTACAGCTTGTTCTCCTGCTGTTAACCTTCCAGGGCCCATGAGAGTAAAGAGCATTAACCAGTACAAAATGAACCCCCTCATTCCACACCCAAACACCTCAGATGTCATTACCCAAAAGATTCCTACCCTGGATGAACACAGGCACTCACGCGGCTAAGGATATATTTGTTATCACAGCACATTGTAATGTCCATCTTGGTCATGACAATGAGAAGGAAAAAATTCCTTACACTAACAATGGGTTGGGTTAGAAGCTTGACTTTCTTGTCTTAATCAGAGTGGTAGAACCACTACACCTTTGCACTAAACATCCTCCCAATAAAGCCGCCTGAACATTGTTACCCCCGTGAAAGCTAAACTGGAAATTGAAAGCAATCGAAAGAGCCCCTGATTTTAATTTTCTATCAATTGTTGTAACTCAAGGTCAGAATAAATCCTGCTAGCTTACCAAAACCAGAGATTTCTCTTCCTCTCAGAGGGTGCGTGCCAGGCCTTGAGGGAACATGGAACGGCTTTCTTGAATTACCTTTTGGAGTGAGTGAGCACTCGCAGGTGTAAAAGGAGGAATCATCACCTCTCTCATTACCTAACCACAGCACTCCCTCCACTCCTCAGCTTAGCTGAGAACCCAAAGGAGCCTGTGTCTCCCCGGTAACACTGAAGCAGCAGCAGCCATCTGAAAATGCATCTGTGAATCCCTGCTCCCAACCCTGGGGGAGATACAAAAAGCTCAGCCAGGATCTGCCTCCAGAGTGGCAGAGGGACCAGAGACTGGCGGCGGGATGAGGAGCAAACCTTGCACCACATCAGCATTAGGCCGTTCCATTATAGTCAGTTACAGATCAGAATCAACCCCTGATTAGGAAATGCTGAGTTTGAGTTAAACATGTGGAATATATGGGGAGGCTTCAGAAAGATTTATCAGTTGTTGGCAAACTTCTGACGTTTGGCACTAAGCAAAGCACTCTAAAAACGTATCTGTGCTTCAGAAGCTGCTCTCTTTTTTTGCTCTGTAAAGAAGCATTTCCTTCTAAAAAGAAAGTAGAAAAATGGAGACAAATACTGGTTTAAGGCATTTGGTCTGGAAGGAAGAATAATGAGCTGTGGCTTTGCCAGGAACGCATGCTTCAGCCATACTGTACTCTACATTTCCTTCTGCTACTGCAGATAAATCTTGGTTTCTGCTGCTCACCCAGAGCTCGCTGTCTGGCAGGAGCCAGCCCCATTTCCAGCTGCTCTTCGCTTGGAGCCCAACTCGAGCTCTGCTGCCTCTGTGGCCAAAGCCAGAGAGAATCCCTTGACAAGCCACGGGAAAGCAGCCAGGTGAGATAGCGCACGCTGATTTAAATCAGTGGTTGCCGAAGCGGGGACCACAAAGCAGTGCAGACTGCCCGGGTCCCATCCGTGCAGGCATGAGAACACCGAGCATCACTGGAAATAGGACTTCAGATGCAAAGAAAAGGGGGACATGGAGCTGGGGGCTGCCTGAGCCAGCACAGCAGCATACACATGGCACTCATGGCACAGTAACCAGCAGGGATGGGAACAGGGATGAGGACAGGAATGGGATGGGGATGAGCAGAACCCCCACCATGCCCGGGGCATCCACTGTTTTCTCCCAGCAGCACTTCCTTGCCCAGGAGGCATCCCTTGCAGTGATGCTCTTTATTCAGTATAGAACAGGCCATAGACCCCTCCTGTGAGAGCAATAATAAAAGGTGGCCCCGGGTAGCACAAAAACTTGTCAAGTCACAAGGAATTAAATGTGTTAGCAGCCAAGAACAGAGTCAGAGAAGGACACTGATCAAAACAAGGCGGCTGTGATCAAAGAGAGGCACCATTTAATTCCCTCAGCCTCTTCTAATTCAGCCCTGTCTGGGCTCGGAGGTCTGTAGCTGCTTCAGGAACACCAGACCGTGCAAGTGCTGTTCAGAAATCCCAGGACCTGCTGGAGCTTAGCTAAATCCCACGGGTTTATATCTGCTTAATCCCCACACCGCAGCCGCCGCCAGCGCTGGGAGAGCCCCATTCATTCCAAACGCTTCCTGTAAGACAGGTTCCCGGGTGGTTGGTGGCACCCGTGCTTCCCTGCCTTCTCTCCAGCAATGGATTTTCACACCTCAGGTGTTAAGTGTGAATTCAGTAACTGCAGATCTGAGTCAGATTTTCAGGTGCTGTGGCTGCCTAAATGCGGTATCTGTTTGACCAAAGGCGTTACCCTCACAACTGCAAGAGGAACAGTCTCTGAAACCAGTGCTGAGAAGTGACTGTTCACCAGTTAAAGGCTCTCCTGTCTGCACCAAAGACTTACATCTATTGTCCCACTGTGAGCTGCTTTCAAGACAGATGCCAGCCCCTGCAGCTGCACTAACCGGTGGCAGGAAGGATCCTGTGTCACGCGTCACAACAGAAGTGATTCTAAGTGAATCTGCGAACGATGCTCACAAACACCAGAGCAAATTCCTGCTCCTATATCCATTATCACACAAGTTTTCTTCACACAAACAGTTCCCGTGGATGGACACATTGACGGCGCAATGCTGTATTTCAAAGAAATGCTTCCTTATTGGTTATGGGGAGCAGAGAGGGAATTGGGAAGTGAAGGCTTAAGAACCTGAAACCCTGATGCTTCAGAAGTTAAAAGGGCAGCTGGAGGCACTGCAACCTCTGTCACGCTGCGTTAGCCAAGGGAGAGCAGGGAGAAAGGCTGATGGGTTTGAAGGTCCTTGCACAATGCAAGCAGCCTGCTGGGAGCATTCAGGGAGAGGTTTATGATCCAGAATTTCTCTGTCTCGGCCCTGCTCATCCTCATAATGGTTCATGGTTTAATAAGCCTCTTGCTCAGCTTCTCACACAGCAGCAACTTCAAGCTATGCCTGTGACACCAATCTATTGCTGCCGAGGAGACCTTTCTGAGGCCATAAATCCAGATTATGACCTTATAAAGGATAAGACAGAAACCATAAGGGGAGAGAGAAAGAAGTCTTGAGCTCCAAGGCAATTTGGGCAATCTGAGGTACGTATCCTCAGCTGAATGCCAGCAGCAAAGAGCAATGGAGAGCGGTTAGTCACTGAGTTCAAAGGGTGCTGGAGCTTTGCTGGGTATGCGCTGGGTGCAGCTGGGCCCCAGTGTGTTTGATGGGGTTTATTTGATTATTATGACTATTTTTTAACAGCAGCTTTTGTATAAAGCTCACTTTAACCTTTTAAATAGCCACAATCTCAGCAGCTTCCCCCTAAGCTTCCTCTGAAGATGCAACGAGAGCAGGAGTTACTCTTCCCTCCACGTTTTGTAACAATAAGCACTGTGGTCAGGCTCTGCAAACACTGCTTTCTGTTCCTGAGAGCTTGTATTTATCAAAGCATTATGAAACTTCCTGTCCTGACCGAAACATACGATTCATAAACAAAACAAGGAGCATCCTTCATCCCAACTCACCCCACACTTCAGCATCGCCACTAACACACATGCTTCCATCCTGGCTTCTCATGGAAAAGCAGCTCTGAGATACAGCCCATTCTTGTTCCAAAAAGGGGAAGAAGCTGACGGCCACTACTTTGCTATCATCCGTCCAGGGTGGTTTGGCCATCCTAAGTCATAAGATCTTTGGACAAAGGATACCTTGAAATCACAGTCCACCCCCAGCACAGAGTATGAGGTTTATTTTGCCAGGCAGCAATGAATCAGCTGTCACCACCAGCCACATGTCATGGGGAAAGAGCAAGAAAAGGTTGGTCCTTAAATCAAAGCTGAACCTCCCGAAGCCGCGAGCTAACCAGGAGCAGCTGTGCTGGAATCTCTCCTCAGCTCATACGTTACTCCCAGGAGGTTGTTGTGCATCTTTAAAGCAACCCATTAGTACTTCAGGGAGGTGTGAGGCTGCACAGTTCCCTCGCTCACTGTGCTCGGCTCACACTGAAGGATTCAGGCAGGGGTGCCAGATGCTACCAAAAGGTGCCAATGTTCTTCTCTTCCTCTTTCCCCCAAGGAGCGGAGCATTAGGAGCCAAAGGCAGAGCTGTGGGAAGCAGGAACTGGGGCAGGTTGTGTCACTGAGCCATCAAACCACGCTGGGTGCTCAGGGCAGCTTCACTGACCGGTGCAGCCAAGACCCAGCCCCAGCCCATGTTCTTGACATCACTGCCCTGCATCGATCATCTTCTGCTACCGCATCAGTCCTGCCTTGAACTTTACATTTCCTGACAAACCCCAAACTCAGTTTAAGTCACTGAAAGGACTGAGATTCTTTCAGTGAAACCAGCCCTGGGTCTGAGCATGGAAAGTGCCAGGTTCCCACTTCCCACAGAGGCCACACTCAACTCACAGATCCTTCATGCTGCTCACAGGGAATCCACTCAAAGCATGTTATTCTGCCTAAAGCCTGAGTCCTGTCCAAACCCCACAGTACAAACCCAGCCCTAGGACTGTGAGCCTCTCTTGGCCTTGGCTATTGCACATTTTCCTACAGGACAAGCCTGGGGAAGGAAAGAAGCTGCATGCGGACAACTGAAAACAGAGGATAACCCTGGCTGGAGCATGCACGGTGCTCCGCTCCCTTCTCTCTGCAGATTCCCTGCACACCCTGGAAACCAAGTATGGGTCGCCTGGAATCGCACCCACAGGCTCTACCTATACTTGATTTCCAAGATCATGCACAGCAAACATCAAGGAGCTCACGGGAACCTGTTCCCTGAGAACAGCGTCTTCCTGTCCTTAGTTTTAGCTGTCCATTACTCTGCTCGCACCAGAACCCAAGAGCAAAGGCACATTCCCATTCAGACTTCTGTTATCACCTCACTTTTCCAGCCCTGTGCTCCCTCTAGGCAGTAATCCCTATGGGTGGTAGGGCATTACAACAGCTGATATCCACATTCATTATCTGCCCACCTCTGCAGTGGCCAGGCAAGCCAGAAACAACCCTCAGAGCCCTGTGATAAAATCACCACTGACCTGTCTGATCCTTCCCAGATACAGCCTAACCTTCAACCGCTCAGAGAAGCAGCCCATGGCTTGTGAAGTGGGCTGTGGTATGAAAAGAAATACATCGTTTTAGTTAAAAGAAAAAAAATGAAAACCTATCCATATTTTTAAGCAGCTTTGCAGAGGAGTACTCGGAAAGTTCAGTCTCAGCTGAGTAATCCCTGTGTTTCCATGAAACTAAATGCACTCTCTCTGGACAGCTCTTTAGCCTTGTGCCTGAGCAAGAGCTGCTTCAAACATATTCCCAATCCCCAGCAGAGTCCCAGTCCCTCCCAGCATCAGCAAGGGCAGCACCCGGCTCTCCTCGGAATCCTTCCTCTGCGCCATCCCGCTCTGCTCACCTGCACTCATCCTTCTCCCAGCACTGCAGTGGCTCAGAAGTGCCCTCTGAATGCACCACTGTGCTGCTCCTGTGCACAGCCTGGGCTGACCGACCTCTCTCTGAAGGATCTGCATCGTTGTGATGGGATTTGGAATTACAGGTAAGCCTGGCTTAATGGAAGAGCTCAGAGCCTCGGGAGCGAGGCTGAGCACGATGGGGGTAGCTCCCATCCTGCAACCTCCGGCATTCACAAACTCACTTTGACACCTTTAGCTAGGAAAGGCTTGAAATAAACCACTGATGCCTGCAGGTATTCCTATTCCTGATGAGAACCCTCATGTCAGTTTAAGGAGAAGAGAATTCCAGCACATCTGGTATTTATTTATGGAAGTTACACACTCCCACATGAAAGCAACCATCCACTCAAACCGATAACAAAACCCCCACTTTTCCATCTGCCTTTGGGCTAAGAGTCCATTAATATTCGCAGCCTATTGTCAAGCAACTTTACAAGGTCTTGTAAAAAGGCCTGAAGGAAGCTTAAATGCCAAGAGGCCCCAGCTTTGGAGCATCTGGCTTTCCTTGGAACAATGGCTGTGCCTTTCCAGCACACGGAGAAAACCCACTGTGAAGTGACAGTCATCCCCCAGCTCAAAAGCACAAACATCAGCTCAGTTTGGGGGACTCAGGGCAGAGAATGTGATTCCTGGCAGAACAAGGCACGGTCTTTGTATGTTGTTCTGATGACCCACAGGAGGTCAGTGCGCTCCAGGCCACATCTCAGCTGTTTGCAGTTCTCTAGGAAGGAGGATCAGGGTCATTGGTGACAAGGTGCCAACCTCATCCTTATCCAGGTGAGGTTTTACATGGCTTAATTTCCCTTCATTGAGTAAACCCACCAACGTGCCAGGTGAGAGGAGCTGGCAGGACGTTTCCTCATGAGCCACTGCCAGCTCTCCCTGGCTGAGGATGGCAAAGCTGGGAAGTGCTGCGGTGGGAAAGCTGGATGAGCATCACCTCCTCTCCCAGGAGGGAGGGCAGATCGGGCATCCCTCACTGCAGCTGGGCTGGATCAGCAGAGTGCCAGGAAAGCACAACCGTGGGATTCAGGCTGGGAACGTGACGGTGCCAGCACCAAATTCCCTCTGGGAATTAGAAAATAACGATCAGAATTTAGGCTGTGATTCTCACTGTGACTTTGCAGAGCCAAAAGCCTCCATTGTGAGGGTGGGTTCGACTCTCTTTGCTCTCTCCAGTCCTCTATGTCCATCTTTTTCCCCTTTCAGCATCCAAGGTGGCTCGGGAGCTGTCAGGATTTTTCCCATGAGCCGCAAGAGGGACCCAGACTCTGCTATCGCTTTGCCAACAACGGGATGCTGCACCTCGGCGGAGAGGGAGCAAGCGGGAAGCAGAACCTCAACACAAGCCGCCCAGGCTGTGCTGCTGTCTTCATTCTTGTTCCTCCTGCTTTCAGCAGCCCATTTCCTCACTTCGGATAGAGCAAACGGGTTGGAATTGCTCCCAATGTGCACGGAATGTGCTGCTGGGGCTCTTCCCTCTGCACACGTCTCAGCAGCTCACAACCTCACAGACAGTTGCCCACCAACAGTTAAGTACTGGCAGCTCCCTCTACTTGCTCTTCACTTAAGCACATCCTTTATTATAAATACAGGGGAGTGCACCTCTGAGATGGGCTGCACACTCCAAGCGAGGCAGCTGCACAGCTTCCACTCTCCTCCCCTGCGAACCATCATCCCAGGAAAACAGAACTCCTTATCTGTAAGATGCAAAGTTCACATCCTCAGCTGGCTCAGCCCCAAATACCTCTCAGCGATGCTGACCCGATGCGAACACTAACAAGCATCTGGCGGGATGCGGTGTCACCGGGTGCCGGACACTTCTGCTCCATGATGCTCCGGGGGACCTGGAGCCAGTGCATTCCCTCTGGCTACAGGAGAGATCCAGTGCCAATCTTGGATTCAGGAACAATGCTTATTATACTGAGTTGGTCAGTAGAAGTGTGATTTTGATTCTTGGTTTTGGAAGCTGCCTGTATAACGTGCCAGCCCTGGGACAACCCGCGGCTGCTGCGTGGCCTGCTGGCTGCTGCTATCTAGTGAGAAACAGCATCGCTGCCTTTTCCCATCATCATCTTTTCCCTTTTTTTTTACTAAAAGTTTTTTTAACTGTTTAATTATTTATTACTGCAGAGAGAGAATTCCCATTTCCTGAGCATTTCAGACCCCGAGACCTGCCTCCTTCCTCATCATGTACAACTGCAAGCAAGCACAAGCTGGCAATGCAGAGAACTTCACTGCAAATTCCAGGTCAGGTGGGGACGTGACCTCTCAAAAGCCAAACCAATAAACAAAATCACTTCATTCTGTTTCACCAGAAATATGTCAAAAAGAAACCTGCTAGAGTTTATATGGATTAAAAATTGTTAAAATTGGGATATTTTCCCCCTAATTCCAACAGGATAACCCTGCAGCTCTTTGATGGGAAGAACCCTCAGCGCAGTGGAAGGACGAGGCAGGCTCTGGAGGATCTGCTCCTGAGCAGAGCAGAGAGGCTCTATCTCCTCCCTCTGGCCACAGTGCAATGTAACGGACTCTCAGCGGTTTGGGAAGCTTACATATTTTCCCATCTTTCCACAATTTCTAACCAGATTCTCACCCTTTCCCACCTCACCATCTATAAGCTCAATGTCTTTCCATGGAGCATATCAAGCGCTCAGACTGCCTCAGCCCATCTCCTCCTGCTCTGCAGCACCAGAGCCACACAATAGATCAGCCAGAACACGCAGCACAGCCAGGAAATCGCTCTTTCCTCCTCTCTTCCCCCAAAAGAGAGCACAGCCTTTCAGGAGAACATGCCTGATGGGATCTGCCATGGTCTGCAGGGAGCAGATTATCTTTGATAGCTCTGTAGCTTCCTGCAGTGCTCAGATGAAACGTACTCACTGCAATGCTCATTGCTTTCCACAGCCTTCTTTGTTCACCCATAATTTCTTCTGCAATTTTCTATCCAAACTGCCATCATCTGCACTTTGCTGCTCACTTACATGTACTTTCTTAAACACTTTTGATGTATCTGGTCTTTAGCACAGTCTTTATCTCATAAGCTACAGAGCACAGGCTGCATCTGCTGTGATGGGAAGGGCAGCTCATTTCTGCGATGCTTAAGACATGTTGAGGTAGGAAACACAACAGTGAGCACAAAGATCCACAGTGTACATGCACATACATCTGTATTTATGTGCACTGCCTGTTGCGAGCCAAGGCTTGGAGAGTTCCAGGAGAAACAGACTGAGGACCACAGGTTCACGTTATCACAGTGGTGTCATTCCCACACATACCAACTGCGCACGTGCAACCTGAAATCCCCTGTTTAGCAAGAGCCAACTTTCCAGAGCAATTGCAGTATCATTTTTGGCTCCTGTCAGACTTCTCACAGATAGAACTCTGTGAGATGGCCACGTTACATTTAATCAATAGCACAGTTAGGGCTATTTTGAACTTAAAGCCGCTTAAGGCAGTGAGTTGACCTACACTGACCATAAACTTTGCAGGTCTTTTCAAACTCAACTGCTGGACATGATGGGCTGTGCCACGAAAAGCTCCAAAGGATTCTGTCTCCTTTTTAAGGAACATGAAGCTCCAACGCTCCAGTGGTTCAGTTCAGGTAAAATGACAGAGATGCATTTGCTTCATTCCCTTTTCAAGCTACTCCAGGACAAGGTCTTTCCAGTGAAACAGTGACCCAGGATCACACCCGGGATCTTCCCTCTCCAAGGCTGTCCTCCCGCTCTCAAAGGCAACAGCCTGACCAGAGTAACCTTAGACTCCGTGCTTCTGCCATAAAACCTTATGGACTATAAATATCTCTCCGTAGTGGAGAGAATTCTTTTTTGACACATTATATATAATGGATGCAATATAAAAATATACTGCTCTTGGCAGGCTTTCCAAGGCTTCCCTTCGGGAGCTCTGCAAACAGGCTGGTGTTTGATGGGGTTTTTTCCCTACTCTATAGCCAAAACTGCATTTCAGGGAAAGGCGGGGAGATGGCTCTCCTGGGACGGAACCTGTATTCCTCTTATGGAGATGCTGAAGAGGCTTCCTTCAGAGTTTCCAGACCTCTGAAGTGACCTCAGCTCCATGAGCTCATGGATGTGTTTGCCAGGGCTGAGCTATGAAGGTGTGAACGTCAGCACTGGCTTTGTGCTGTTATTAACTGCTTCTCATGCTGGAGATCTGAGCTCCAGATACATCGCAGCCTCACTGCATTGCCTCCCCATGGCCAAGGCACATAACCTCCAGTGTCTCCAGCTGAAGCATCAAAAGACATACCCACCTCACGAGTCCTTCTAGCTGTGCTGCTTCATGCATCCGAGTCTGTCCGTGGCTTTATTAGCTGCTACAGGGATGCAGCAGCTCAGCCACATCCCTTCTGGGATGGGGGGCTCAACACTTGTCCCTTAGCAGAATACTAACCAGGATAAAGAAAACGAGAGGTACAGGCAAGAGAAGAATTGCTTTGACATTCAGACGTTTCACCGCTCAGGCTAAAACTGAATGCGAATCCTGAACCAAGCATCTTTCAAAGCTCAGAAGCATTGACCATCAACTGCTCCTTCCAGCTTACTGCCGCTTTTTGGCTGGAACAGAGTCAGAAATGCTCAAAGACCATAAAGCAGACTCTGACCTCGGGAAGAAAGGTTATAACCAGAAGGGTCAGTGATCACAGTTGTTCTTTGCCCAGTCTTTCTAGGCACTTGGCAGCATTTTGACTGTTCAGTGCCAACACAGACGGTACCTCTCCGTTGGGACTTGCTCACTCAGCTCCCGATGCACAACAGGCAGTACACTTCTTACTCTGAACTGGCAATGCCCTGGGAAAATAGAATCCTCTCCTACTCTCTTTGTCTCCATATAATTAAGTTCAATATGACAAAGCATCCCAGGGAGAAACCATTTTGTAAGGTTCTCAAGAGCTGCAGTAACATTTCTGTTCTACGCAAAACCATTGATCACTGATCCCATCATTAATACTCCACTACAAAAGCCCCTCACGTCCTCAGATGCGCAATAGGTGTCAAGAGTAAGAACCTTGAAAAACACATTGAAAAAGTTACAATAGCAAATGGCTTGTTTATGCTATAATTGGTATTAGGCAATTAATGGTGGGATGAAACATCACATTGCTTTTGCAAACAAAAAGCAATGCTGTTTAAAGAACGTTTAATGAGCACGTTTTATGTTGTCCTCAGCAAGTTCACTGCCAAGCCACAAAAGACATTTATACACGCTTCCTTTTGTCTCTAATGAAAGGGTCATTGCTACCGGCTTCTTGTTAAACTCACAAGTTAAAGAAAGAAGACAGAAGAAAGCACAAACGTGATGCTTGAAACTTGAAATTCACCTGCTTGAAGAAGCAGTTGAAGTTCAAAGCTGTTTGCTCGACAGGGGCATTCAGTGCCGTGCAGGCCATCAGAATGAGAGGAGAACCAAATCAGAAGCAAACACCTCTGCAAGGAAAGATGGAGCTCAGTGACCACCTGCCCCAGAGATCTATTGTACCCCTCCGGTACCCAGATACTCCAATTATTTGACATTCCCAAGCCTTCACTATTAATGAGGTGAGATCCTGAGCAACCAGGAAAAACGAAGGTGGAAATAACGTATTCATTTGCTAGGAATAAGTATTCCTCTGTGCAGTTCGGGGCAGTTCCCCAGACCGCAATGGAGCGGGATAATGCCTAAATCATTTTAAACCAGAACAATTACCTGATCTGTTATTTCCCCAACCCCATTTTCTACAGCTGTTTCTCCTACACACTTCAAACACCACCACTCTCCATGGGCACATTTAAAAAGGTCCAGGTCAATGCACTGCACAGGAATCGGTGCTGCACTCCCACCTATGTGAAATGGTGGTACAGACATCTCCAAGCACTTCCCTTGTAGGAGACCCAAGTCCTTTATTCGCTGTAAGTTCCCAAAGTAAGTCAGTGGAAGGGGTTTCCTTCTGATGAACCTTTTGTCTAGATTTGAAATAAATGACCTTACAAACCTTTCCAAGGATGTAGATTTCAGAAGCATTGTGCCTGGGAAACACCCACAGGAAGGAAGGGTCTGAAAAAGACTTAGAAAGTGGGGTATTCCCAGAACTAATTCATACATAGACTAAGAAACTAACAGAGTGTGCTATGGAGATGTATCAAACGCCACGTATGAAGTCTCGCAGAAACCTCAGCTCCTTTCTGATGAGCAGCCTGTGTAAAGTATGAGCATTTTGATACTGAGTTGGGGATAATGAATTTATCCCCAGATATGCCATGGTGCATTCTGCATTCATACTGCCTGCACGCCTTAATGGTCTCTTTTTAGCCATTTCTGCAGTTTAAAAATGTGTGGTTTTAAAGAGCATATCCTGTTACACTGGAGACTGCAAAGTGAAAAGCCATGTCTTACTCTCACATAAGCACAAAAACATCTCTGGCATTCCTTCACTGAAATCCTTGGAGTTTTCTAGGGATTCATTTTACAAGTTAAAGGCAGAATATAATTTTCTGGGCAAGTTTATCAAGGCAAAGCATAACAGAGCTCCTGAACAAATACAAATCACAACACAGTATTTGCCTTTTCCACTTGTGATTGGCCTGGGCTGCTTAAACCCATTAATTATCAGTTAAAGAGAAGCCTGATAACATCTGAGATACCAGTAAACTGTGGGAATTCAAGCTTCTCATGATGAAATGTACAGCAGAGGAAGTGATGGACAATTTGCAGCTGGTAAAAAGAGGTATCCTCTAATGACATACATCTGGCCTCCATTATCTCAGCATCTGCTATACTGAAACCCAACCAGCCTCACGAAACACAGTGGTATGCTGAGGAAAGGCACCATATCCCCTGGATTCTCTTCAACAGCTTAAGACCCACCCATCCCCTTTATCCACTGCTCACCATTCCATTAAAGCAGCGAAAGGCACCCAGCATCCTACCTATCACTCACATTTGTTACACAGGGCTGAATTATTTTGGCTCTTTGATCTCTGACGATCAGACCAGGACCACGACTCAGCATGACTGACTTCTATTATCATCGATGCAAAACAACTGCTTTGGACCTCTGGTAATGATCTATCCAGCCTTAAGCAAGCACTTACATGTCTAAAGCAAAAGAATCCCTATTTTAATCGGCAAATATGGGTGTTTTTACTTCTTTCTGGTCACTGTTCATTTGCATTGTTTGCAGCAGAGTCCTACCTCAAATCAGTGCGGTAAGAGTTAAATCGCTGCCACCTACAAGACCTCTTTGTGAGGCCTGGATGAAGGCATCTGATCAAGGCAGATGCACTTAGTAGGGTGAAAAACACCCACTGCAAAACTAACAATAGCCATGGCCTGTGTGCAGCCAGAACTGAGCCAGCAGGCCGATGACATGCACAGTGATGTGCAAGGCAAAACTCAACAGCAATGACAGTGTCCTAAATGACAGGCTTTTCAGCTCGTGCTCCAGCATAAAGGGAAAGCAAAACGACACGATGTTACTTGAGGGAGCAGCTAAAGGCCAGCAGCCCCAGCGTCTAGCCTGTGAGAGATGGCCCATGGAGGAGAATGGAGCTTGGTGGGACTTCTTGGCATCACCATGCGGGGCCGCCTGCTGCTCTGGGGTTGAGCGGAGGGCATCCAGATTCAACTGAGGGCTTATTAGCTTGGGGAGGCAGAAGAGAGACAGTTAATATGCATTCACATACAGCAAACTAGAAACACCTGCTGGCCTTCAAATATGCTTCTTGGCTGGTTTATGGAGACAGAGGGTCTAACCCCTTCATATTCCCATTTTAAAGGGGTTACAGAGGCCCCACAAACACTGAATTGTGCAAAGACAATCTGTCTGCACAGCTACATACAGCACGTGTCTGTGTGCGCACGCGGAGCCACTTGGCTTTGGTGAAGTGTGAGTCTGGGTGTGCCAGAAGGGTCTGTGTGCTCGTATGTGGCCAGGATGATAAAGAAAATAGGGAAATAGTCACTGCGCTGCAAATCACTTCTATGTTTCCAATGAGGGAACTGTTAAAATGCAATATATGTTCTTAAATACTAGCTGGTGGTATTGATATATTATAAACCATGCACATACTATTATATCCTACTGTTCATAAACCTCCATACACGTCTATATGCACAACAGCATGGATTCCCATTTTCCAAAGTGCCATCTTTCACCTGAAGTTTGTAATATATTTCACAGTAAAAAGTGACTGTAACAAACCCCTTTGCTGCCTGGAGCCACCCTTAATCTGTTTGTGGGGGATGTCAGCGGGAGATTGCCCTCCTCTCCGTTATCAACCAACTGAGTTGGGTTAAGGCAGCACAGAAGAGCAAGCTTACGCCCCAGGAAAAGACCTGCATTGCACAAGAGGAATGCACAAGCACTTGAACTTGGATCAGGGACGTACAGAAAGTGTCTTCCCTTTCTCAGATAACTCTCGTTAATTAAAGCTCTGGAGCAGGAATCCTCTGAGCACCTTCCTGGAAAAAGGAGCACTTGTAATGACTGGAATCTCAACATATGTTTTCTTGAATTATCACGCAAGTTCTCCAAAGGAGAGGAAACAGACTGAAACACAACAAATGGAGCAAGAAATGAAAGGCAAACCTGTGGCTGAGGTGGAGATAAGGACCTTCAGAGGCTGGTTAAAAGATGTTATCACCTGCTAGAGAACACTGCTGTACAAAAACGCCTTGGAGAAGGCAGCACATAATGAGCTAGAAAATATTTTCTCCAACCTTTCCAAACCCAGAAATTGGAAGCACAACATTCCGATGATTTATTACAGAGCGGGCTACATATGTAAGCACGAATTAATCCTGAAAAGCCCAGGAAGGTTTTACAGCACTGCTTATCTTTTCTATGTTGGCCTCCACTCCTCATTTCACTCACTAAACCCCCTGTTTTGGTTGGACCCAGATCCCTTGTGCCTATGGCCAGTGTGGATCCCGCACCACCGATTTTCACAAGATCCCCAGAAAACAAGGGAAGATGAGGTTAACAGTTGGACTCAGTGATCTGAAAGTCTTTTCCAACCTAAACAACTCCGTGACTATTACAGGTCCTGAGCATTAAGCTGTCCTGAGTCACTTCTCTTCCATTACACACAATGGCCAAATGCAAAAGGGAGAGTGGCCAAGCACAAGGAGACATAAGAGGCGCATCTCAGCCATGCCTCCAGAAATGGTTCTTCCATAGACTGGACCAGTCTATGGTTTGGTATCAGTCTGTCTTATCGAGGAACCAGGCAGCTGGGTGAGCACTTGGAAGCTTGGATGGCCCTTGGCTACCAGACCTGGGGGATGATCTCGTCCTCTCCAGCAACAGTCCAAGGATTCAGCATTAATTCAGTCTACTTGGCACTCAGGTATCAAATTCTTCCTATTGCCAATTACAAGATGGAATCCCAGTGCTCCTTTGTTAGACTGGAGTAGTTTCCATTGCTTGGAAAGCAATCTGTTCCCCTATATAAATATCCCATCTTAGCTCCGGGCTCTCTTACTTTCAACAGATAGTTTAGGAGAAGAAAAAGCTTAGGGTAGGCTACACAGTTCCCTAAACGTAAAGCTCTTCGGACCCCATCAGCTCCGAGAGCCGCTTTGCAAACACAACCCCCCTTTTTAATTGGTCACAGCCGGCTGCAAACATTCCCGGAAATCCTTGCAGGGAGATTAGCGCGGAGCCGACATTCTGCCATGGTGCTGGCACTGCAGTAATGAAGGATTTGATCATGGGAGGTGCTGAGGAGTTCCAATCCTCACTAAAGGGAAACAAACCCCATGCGCCACTTTGAAGATGGCATCCAGCACTTCACAGGGCTTGGCCCAAGGTAGGAATCCCTCTGAACAGAGTGGAGATGTGGTCTTCCCTGCATGGCACAATAGAAATCTCCTTCCAAGCTTTTCTTATCCCTGACAGACCTTAATGAGGGAGCAGTAAATGGAAATTTCAAACCCATGCAACGTCAGTGAGAGGATTCCTCTCTCATTTATTTGCCAAAACCTTAGCAAAGAGCTGCAGTTCATCTAAAGAACTTAAGCCATACATTTTTCTTCCACTGAACACAAACACCTCTTTTAAATTATAATGAAATCCTTAATTCTTGAGTTCAACCCAAGGAAAGCTTGAAGAGGACAAGAAAGCCATCTTTCAAATCCAGTAAAGCCCTGAAGATTTCAGTCTCTTTTTCACCCACTATCATATTCCTTTAAACAAGCATGTCAGTAGTATTTTGCCTGTGCATACACTACATCACTCATCAATGATGCTGGACAAAGCTGGACAGCTTTAAACGTGAGAGCGTACATCCAGAGGGCTGTTCACTGTACTCCAGTTAACCTTTAGAAATTCAAATCATATGAACTGTGAAGTTATTCATGGAGTAATTGCCCTGCGTTTGCGTCCAGGTTTCTATCCAGAGATCGTGCCAGGAAGCTCGCAATGAATGCTGCGTGGAGAGTCCTGGTGAGGGATCCTGGGCCCCAGGTTTCCCAACAGATGGAAGTCCAAGGAAACTCATTTCGCAGGTACAACCCAGCTATTCCTCCAGCTTCAGCACCTTTCCTCTTCCCTTCAAGACTTGCTTCACAAAAGACTTTTTCTTTCTAACTGAATAAGCCCCTACAAACCCTTGGCTTGCTTCCTCCCACCGACTTCTTCAAAGAGTTCAGCACTACCTTTTTGCCAGCTATTAAATACCTCATGTTTGGCTGATGGACAAGCAGATAGTGCAGGACGAAGGAGAGCTCTGCACAGGCTGCTCTTGTTCCACTGCCTTCCTGAGCCAAAAAGAGGGAAAATCCAAGCAGGCAGAGCTGCACAGCAGTGCCATGGACTGGCAGAAATCTCCTCTGGGCTCAGGCTCTTCTCCCCTCCGCAGCAGAAGTTAAACCTTTGCATCACGGGACTGTTAATGAAAGTATTCAGACTTGCTGGCTGTTGGAGAAATGCTCTGCTTAATTTAGTCCTGGTGTTGTTAAATGGGTATTCTCTCCAATAAACTGACATCCACAGAACCATTGCCACTATTTAATCCCACAAGCGGGTATTAAATCAGCCTTCTGAACTTTAAATCTGTGAAACACCAACACATCTTGCTATTGTCATTCTGGTGTCTCCCTGGTCCAGGGGAGTAACCTGAGTCCAACCAAGCATTGTCACCCATTCACGCTCACTGGGGGCATCTTTCCATCTTGTAAAGAGGCTCTTGGGACCGAACCTACAAGGTGTTTTCCTTTTTCCCTTTGCTTCCAAAGACAAAACCTTTCCCATTCCAACTCTGTGCACTCTGCAGGCCTGTGTCTCTCTTTGGATATCAGCTCTAGCCCCAAGGCTGCTGCAAACCCCACTCTCCTACCCCTCCACCCAAGCAGCCCATGCCCTAACACTGCAAAGGCTTCAACTGAACACCGTCAGAGATCAGCAGGAGAAATAGGGCCGTTAGTCAATCAAACAACACGGAGGGCATGTCAAATGCTTGTGTAAATGAGGGCAGTGCTATGAAAGAAAGAGACAATAATGGTCTCCTGAAGTGGTGACAAAGCCATTTCAGCTGGCCTTGCAAAAGCAGACACTAATCACGGGCCCTGCTTGCTTACAGTTGACCTCTCCTTTGTGCACAGCTGAAGAAGATTTGGGCTGGGCGATCCTTCAAAACGCAGCCGGGCTAATTAGGAAGGGTCCTGTCCCTGCAGCAACATTCCCACAGGGAGCCCCCAACTCTGAGTGTTGCTGATCCACTCCACCAGGAAAGGCTCAATAAGCAAACGCTGAAGCCGAGCAGCTGATTTGCAGCACGAGAGGCAGGCAAATACCAACAAGCTTTATGCTCCCCATCCCTGCCATGAACGTTCCACCTCCCCCAGTGAGTGAGGTCTCGGGCAGCACCGGAGCTGCTCCATTGCTCGGGATTGCGGAGTTCACCTCAACTGGATCCCGAAGCCTCGGGTGGTCTGAGGATCCCTTGGGAAGGCAGGGCAGGCTTGGAGCAGAGCCCAGGTTCTCCAGCACCCCCTCCCTCCCAGCAGTCAGCCCTGCGCAGAAAGGTCATTTACATCCAAGCTCAAAGAGGGGAGCTCCTAAAGAGAGCCTCAACCCAAACCAAACCTCAAACACCCCATTTACAACCCTTTCATCTACCAGACGTGGAAGATAACCAAGGAGTTTGGGACAACCCAGCTGCTCCCTCCATTCAGAAACAGACACTGCAGCCACTATAATATTGTTCAGCTCAACCTCCTTTTTTGCTCCAGGCTGGTAATGCCACATTGCTGGGGGGGGGAGAGATAAATCTCAACAGTGACAGCACTACTGGATCAAAAAGCCACTGAGAGGCAATAGAAAAGGCATTGAAACCTGAGTGGGTAAATAAGATGTAGCGCAGCCCTTCCTGAAAGGGTTCTCATGGCCCTATCAAGAGGTTTGCCTTCAGAGTGAGAGGATTTAATGCAGATGGACAGTGCTCAAATGTTATCGCTTTCAGCAGCTAGGATGCCCAGGAAGGACAACACCTCACCCCTGGGAGCCAGACTCATGGGGTTCCTCCTGCTCTCCAGGCAGGGTAAGCACAGGATTGCTGCTGCTCTAGGCTGGCCAGTAAAAATATCCCATGCTGAAAGGTATGATAAGAGCCTGTCCAGAACAGAGAACCGCCTGCCTTTAAAACAAACACATCCCTATTTCCTCCAGGAAAGAAAAAGTGATACCATGAAGATCAGACACAGAAATTAATGGAAGATGGATGACACCACAGAGTATCACCGTGGAGCAGCTCCATTCCCTCTGGGTTATTTTCACGCTGTTTATTAAACTGCCTCTTTATCAAAGAGCCCCAGTTCACCCCAGTAAATGCTGCACAACTGCTCTGAGGACCTGTTTCTCCAGAAGGTATCACCATCTCCAATACCAGGATAACTTCTTTTAGAGGGGGCAGGTGAGGAAAAGCCTCCCATCATTAAAACCCAGCACAAATGCTGGCTGGCCACCACAGAAGTTGACCACCCTGAGTACTCTGAGCAGTGAAGGAAGGAGAAGATGGGAATACAGACAGGTAGGTTTCCTCCAGAAACGTGTTGCAAAAGTATTTACCAAGAAGAAACATTTAGAGGAGTCAGTGAGAAACGAAGCTGAAGGGAAGGATGAGTTTGTGGTAGCAATCTTCCCGTATCCTCCATCATCACATTCTTTGTGGCAAGGACTGTGGCTTTTGGAAAATGCTATAAATAATGGAAAGCATTGCAGGGGGTTGGACCAGATGATCTTTGAGGGTTCCTTCCAACCCAAACTACTCTATGATTCTAAGACCTTGCCTCTTATGACACAGTGGCAGGATGCACACGTTCCCTGCTGAGAGCTGCTGAGCTCTCATGGTGACCTTGCCACCCTCTGTCCTGGTCACTCTGAAGCTGGAGGGTTTTCTCTGACCATGCGTGCAGCACAGAGAACCCTTCCAGCTCTCAGTGGCTGTTTGCTATAGACTCTCATGTTACCAAATCAGAACATCTGTGAATTACCAAACATGGGAAACTCAATCACCTCCGGGAGAGCATCTGTGTATCACATAAAGGTTAATTAAATAAAGCTTAGCAGCCCCAAAATGAAGCTTAACCAGGATATCACTGATCCAGTTGTGGCAGCCCATCGCCACGCTCCCCCAGGCAGAGCTTCACTGCACAGGCCACGACCCCGGGGTTTCTTTGTTTGACCCAACTTTAATCAGCTTCCTTCTCCAATTCCAGCAAATCCCGCTGCTGATGGCAGCCAGGAATAAAGGCTATTGTACAGTGCGGGGCTATGTTTCACAGCAAGTCACGATAAGCATTTCCTTTCCAAACATCCCCGCTCCCCAAATGTTACAAACAGTGGCCAAAACCAGTAGACAGCAGATTATTGGAGTTCTGCAGATAAAGACAGGATAAAAAATACTACTGAGACATCCCTTGTCTTTATCCTATCCCCTTCCAACTGAAAATGAAGGAAGAACATGCAAAGCCTCCTTACCGTACTGACAGCGGGGTCCTTGGAAGCCAGAGGAGCAATGGCAGAGCTGTGATGATCCCTCTGCGCAGTTCCCACCATTGAAACAAACCCCGTAACCACAGGCAGCTGCAAAGAGGAGGGATATAAGAATTCCCGAGATCAGGATGGGCAGTGTACATAAACACCCATTCCCTGATGAAGTTCCCACTCAAAATTCAAAGTAGAGGAAGTAGAATACCTTGGGCAATATCTAAGGGCTTTTTTTACAGTGCAGCTATGTGAGGATTAGCAGGAAAGGATCCACAGAGCTGCAGGGCTGCTGATGGAATAACACTTCTCCAGCAAAGAAGTGGGCAAAATAGTCAGAAAAGGGCTCGTGCAGAATCATATCAGGTCAAAGATAAGTTATTTATGTTGAAATAGGATATATCTGTCAGGAATAAGGCCCTGGAAGGTGCTTCCCACCTCTCCACTGAGCTTTCCTGGTGACCCAAACGCGGCGTCACCTTCTGAAGGGATGAGGGATGAAATAGAGCTAAACTGTAAGGAAGCCTGAGCGGCCACGTTTCTCTGTTCTCACCAAGTGAAGTGTAAAATGTACACAGAGACAGAGAATGCCCAATTAGGATTCTGAAATCCACCTTTTCAAATGGCCCAAATAAAACCACAAACAAGGATGTGTTTTTCCAGTGAAACTTCTATTTCCCATAACTAATGAAAGGCAGCCAATGGTTTCTATTTCCACTAGAAAATGGTCATCTTAGAAGGAGAAATACTGTGAACAAGTGATGTTGTCATGTGTGCCATGCTTTGTCTAAGTGTACGGACACGGAACAAGCTCCTATCTTCCTGTTTGTATGGGGAGCAAAAAGAGCTTCGCCTGTCAACATGGGGCAAGAGATTTCACGGTATCGTCCAGCATTTCTCACTGGGAGCTGGTCCAGCAGTTCCCAGTCACCTACCCTGAGGTACCTGCTCAGCCCAGGCTGGACTGCAGACAGCTCTGGTCCAAGAGCAGCAATGGAGACCGATGGATTATGGCTTATGCATCCTCTGAAGGAACTTGCTGCAGCTGCTGACAGCATCATGTTCACCTGCATGTTATTGGGGCCCTTGTGTCCTATTGATCCAGCTGATGGATCCAGAGAACATAACTATTTCAAGTAGCTGAGATTACAAAAAGCAGACCAGGCAACCCAAAACCTGTTGGCTCAGAAGCACAGATTTAGGAGGAGGAGGAGCACAGAGCGAGCGCTGATGGAGCCAAGTGCAGCTCACACCACCGGTCACAGTGACTGAAGATGCTGCTGCCCTGCACGGAGCAACCTGCCAGCAGAGTAAGTGAACCATCAACCTGCAAACACACGCTGCATCCTTAGGAAAGCATCCTCTGCTGAAGCAGAGATGAGATTTGGCTTTGGCTTTAGTGGAAATAATAGGGGGAAAGATGACGGCAAGGTTTGTCTCCTGCTAGGAGTCAGGGTTATCCCAATCCTAAGGCACACACTACTGGGAGCCAAACTCCTCAAACTTTGCACCTTAGCTGCACTAGAGCTGAAACACTTGAGCCTCAGCATTGGCTCCTTCAAGGACCTGATGATTTTTTAAATCCTGCCTCCAAAATAAAAGGATTATTTAGTAATACAAAGGTAGCATTGAAACCCAAATACCTCCCTAAACTAATGAAACAGTGATGAAATGTTGGCTCAGAAACCCTCTATCTCCTCATCTAATGTTTTAGTCTCTTCTCATAGCTACATATCCCTGGGGACCATTTTGAATCCCATCTCAAGCCTGTGCTGGGCTGCTGGTGCAGAACACTGGAACCTGGGAATCTTTCACAAGCATCCTGGCCAGCTGAGCCATGCACATGATGATGACAAACCCTTCCCTGTACGTGTCCTCCCACATGGCAAAGCAGAAGGAGCTCTGGGCAGCGACTGTTTCATTGCAACTTCCCATCTCCAGATGTGCACCAGGATTTGCCGGAGCTGCAGCCTCAAGCTTTGCTGGCTGCAGTCTTGCAAGAAGGGCTGGCTTCTGGTTTATTCCTTTTCTTCAGGCCCAAACACCGTTAGATAGAATTGACTCTATGGCCAAATTGCATAGTAAAGTGATTTGGAATACTTCACCTTGATCCTCTAAGAACCAGGTTTTAGGCAGGGGCCCAGTGAAGCTCAGCCTGTCTCCAGCCCTGTGTGCCAGCATCACTCAGCCCTCTGAAGCAGTTCAGCGAAACCCAAAGCACAACAATGGAAAATATGAGGAGCAATTGCAGCAACACAAACCAGGGATTAGAAGATACGGGTGTTATTCTTGGCTGTGTCCCAGAATTCCTGAATGAGACGGACAATTCCCTGCTCTGTGCTTCAGGCTGGCACAGCCAGAGTGCAAATCACAACAACCCACTTCCCAGCCCAGGGGGGTCGGGGGGCCTGTGAGTCTCCCTCTCTTGTGCCCTCCAAGGTTTCTGCAAATCAGCTCCTAATTCAGAGCGACAGAATTTAATGGAATGAAATTTGGGAATAGGGTAATGACACTGTTGTGGGAAACAGGAAAGAAAGCATAAATTATGGAAAGCATCGCCGCCTTCTGCTTGAAAGACCAGACAACATCTTTTGTGAGGATTTAGCAAGGTGGGATTCTTGGGAAGACAAGAGATTGATTTAAAAGGAAGAGTGATGAGGAAAAGCCCTTTTCCTTCAGCATATGGGCTCCCCGAGGTACAGTGCGACCATCCTCTGCACGGACAAAGATGGTCTCCTAGGGGAGCACACGGTAGGAGTTCAACCAACACCGAGGGTCAGAAGTTCAGGCAAAGCCTTCCAGCTGACAATACAATGAGCCTCCAGGAGCCAAGAGGTGAGACACAAAGGAAAGCCCTAATAGGGAAATTAAACACGTTTCCTGCCGACCCTTCCAACCTGTATCACCAGGAACGGGGCAGCTCCCCCAGTGCGGGCTCCCAACAGCCCTGCTGCGGGCTCCTTCCCTAAGGAAGCCTAAAGCTAAGCAGAGCTGCCAGGAAAGCTACATCTCGGTGCAGGGCACCTGGCTCCGGAGTGGCCCATTTGTGTCTACTGAAAGTTCCTCTTTTAATGAGGTGATTAAAATTCAGCTGCTGTCTACTGAGCCCTCAGGGATGCGCAGAGGGGTTTTCATTGTCTCTCATCCTCCACCTCCTCACAAAGCAGCATTACCCAGGGTCAGGCTCTACCCCTACCTGAGCTGCAAAGCTGATCTGAACAAAAACTCCAGTTAAAGACAACCAGGAATGGTGACTGAAGCCTTAGACCAGCAGCTCAAAGTGAGCTTCTCCAGTAGCTACATGGAGGCACCAAAAGAGCAAACCACACTGCTGGCAGAAGCAGCTATCCAGCCACGCAATGGCCAAGCTGCTTCTTGGCCAGGCTGGCCTCACTTAGGCTGCTCCATTTCCTTCAGCCTGCTCATCAGAACTGGACTTGGGTATTTCCACCCATCTCTGCAGGCATACTGAAAGCAGAGACCACAAGGATCACCAGACATGCAGGCCCCTCATCCTAATCAGCAAGGGCTTTAACTGCATTATTGAACCCATGTGGAATTTAAGGAGCATCTCAGAGGCCACTTGAAACTGAGCAGCTTACTCTGGAAGTCAATCTATCAGTAATTAAGCAGAGAAAGAACCTGATGCCATGCTAAAAATGCAAAGGGTGTCTTGACTTCTGACCTTTTCCATTCCCAAAAGGACTGAGAGGATGAATGCTCCAGGACAGAAGGCAATGGAAGTGCAATAAGCCCCCACTCTCCTACCAGAAGGCTCAGCTGGCCTTGAAAAGCTACATACAAGTCCACAGGGGTGCAAATTTCCCCTAATAACACATCAGATGGGTTGATTTCTAAGCATTTTAAAGGAAAGTGATGAAGAGGCCAGCATTTGGGGCAAACAGAGCGCTGCAGTGATGGGATGCCAGCCTCCAAGGGAACGCAAGATAAGATGTCCTTACTGGAGCGATTCCATCGTGTGGCCTCCAAGAGTTCTAATTAAACTGTCAGCAGCAACAGCCTTCCGCACCTTTGTACTCCTGGAACACGATCAATGATCTCTGGAGACAGATAGGAAGGGCCACAAATCCTGCTGACATATTTTGGCACAGCTTCTCTGCATTCAGCAGAGCTACACCAGTGATCACAGGCTGCCTCGCAATTGCTATGTGCAGAGAAGAAAATCCTCTAACATACATAATGCCCTGGGCTCTTTCCCTGCCTCAGCACTCCACTAATACTTAGTGACTCATTTCCCCTGCCAGTCCTTCCTACACCTTCTTCTGGTCCAGAAGAACAAGCTTATAGGTCAAGGCCACAGCAGGAAAAGTCATCACACCCCTGCAACCTGAAAGATGGGAGCAACTCTGGATGAGGGCTCAGTTATGCAGAAACCAGAAGCATTCCTTAGGACAGTCTGAAGATGGGGATAGGAACTCCTGCATGGGCACAAGCCAGGCAGAGCCATCCCATCTGCTCGGTCCAGGCTGTGGGATGTTAGACCAGAACTGTCACGCTGTGCCATGGCATGGGATACATCCGTGTCCTTCCTCCTAAAATACCATATAGCTGATCACATCACCCACATTCTCACTTTGAGGTGTAAGGCTGAATGGGTGGAAGCAAGGGAAAAGCCAGGACTTTGCAACCTGTCCTTCAGCTTACTCTCCAGCTGCAAAGCATCCACTAGTTTTCCCAATCTTGGGAATAACACACAGAAAACGCGCAAACAAGACCCATTTAAAAGAGAGCAGCAGGAACTACTGATGGATGCATGACAAGAAAATAAACACCAGCAGCACACCAGCAGCAAGCGTGACATTAACTGGGAGAGCCAAAGAGCTGCACCTCCCTCTTTTCTATCCTTCCTCTTTCTATTCTGACCCTGCAGCGAGCAGCCTCTGGAGACCATTGTCCAGCTTCCGAGTGCTGGTCCCAGTGATGAGGATGATGAATTAAGAGCGTGCCCTGAGCAGCTTTATTTCCTTTTCTCTGCGTCCTTCCTGGATGGAATTACTCACTTCCTCAGTAGGAGAAGCCATCACAGCCCGCACTGCCCTGAGTTCATCTGAGGTGGCTATCTGCGCACCGACAGCGGGTTATTGGGCACCCATGGAGCTTCCTCCAGCACAGTGGGGTTGCTCTCCTGTGCTGTAGGCTTTTGAACAGGAAGAATAGAGATTGGCTGCTAGACACACCTTTTTCTTCTTGCCTTTTAAACCTTTGCTTCAAGCATCACAGCACACGGAAGGCATATGCAGCTTCTCTATGGAACAAAAGGTGACTGCCTATGGGAGACATTTTCCTACATTGTGGGTCAATTACAACCTAAAACACCTTTACAATGGAGACGGACACAGCGGCTTTCATCCCCTTGCTGGCAAGGCAGGTCGGACTCAAAACCCTTTGCTGGTTTGCCTGCCTATTACTTAAAATGAAAGCTGCTTTTCTAAGGTGCGGGCAGGAGCACGCCTCCAATAGTGTAATTCAGAAAGGATCACAGCTCTTGTATGCAACCAGGCAGAGAATTAATAACACAGCACAGGGAGCCTGTGTGATTCTGCCTTGATGGTGACATTTACCCCTATACACATGCTCAGATAAGCCTCTGTTTGATTCAAGAGATGATTTTCCTTTGCTCTCCACACCTCAGCAGCAAAGACCAGTATCTCCCCAGCGGGACATGGCTGATGGGATGCCTCAACCTCCCTTGCTGGGTCCCATGAGGACCAAATGCTCACCCTTTGGCTATGGAGGGAAGAGGTGATGGGGAGGACATGGTGGGTCTCAAGTTCAGTGAGTATTCAAACAACAGATATAGCACCCGACACACCCCCTCCCCTTTCCAAAGTGGTTGAGGAGTCTCATCCCAGTCATTCAAGAGATGAATCCTCCTCTCACCTATGGTCCACAGTGGGAATGAGCAGGGACCAGGCTCCAATGAGGAACCACTGGCCCAAATCCAATCCTTTGGGAGTGCAGCACCAAAGCCAAATTTCCCAGCCCATGTGCAATTAGCCAAAGGCTGCCTTTTCCAGGGAAGCATCTCTAATGAATGCCAAGTAAAACCAACCAGCCGGCACATCATCCGTCACTGCCACGTTCAATCACACAGACAGCAATTACTGGCCGTTATAATGATAAGCCCACTCAGGGCTTGGATTACAGCTTTCCAGAGCTTCTGCCAACAGCACCATTTGAAACACCAGTTTGGGCCTGATTTTGTACATTTAGTGGCGTTTGCCAATTGGAGGAATGAATGTGACTGAAAATCCTTCCATGCTGCAACGAGGAAATGGGAAAACCAGGAAGCAACACACAGCACGTCCTGGGAAGCCAGAGGAACCCCCCCTGATGCACAGGTAAAAGGAATACAAACAATAAACCCCCCCAGTTCTTTCTAAAGCCATTTTTATACCATTTCCTGCAGGGATAGGGCTTGGACTGAGCATCCTCAGTCAAAACTCAACCCAGACAGCCGCAGATGGAGACCCACACCCAAGGAGCACGATACTCACGGTAGAGACAGCCGGCATCACCTCCAAGCTGGGACCATCCTGGACAGCACTTGTACGTGGTCTGGTATGTCACCTTGTAGACCTGCCTGTAGCCCGTATAATAGCCAGTTCTGAAAGACAACAAACCCAGATCCCACCCGTACAGTGTGAATTCCTGCGGAGCAAGGGAATGGGGAAGGCTGTAACTCTACCTGCGGGTGCATACAGAGGGAGGAATTAGGTTTTCAAATGTGCTGACATTTTTGTTCCACCTGGTCTAGCAACGGTTGCTGATGCCAAGGAAACACTTCTTAATGTGCTCCAATTGGGAACAGGAGAGATGAGCAGCCGGGTCCTATAACACCCCTGACTCTTCTCCTTTGCTAAGCTATTTCACAGCTCTGAGCTCCTCTCAAGCTACACATTCGTAAAGGAAACGTACATGTTAAGGTAGTTCAGTCAGTTCTAGTGAGCACAAGGGGGTGTCTGAGCTGAAAAGCATCAGAATCCTGATGGAGGTATGACAGATTATGAGGGTGCTGAGGCAGTGTGCCCAGAGAAGCTGTGGCTGCCCCATCCCTATCAATGTTCAAGGCCAGGTTGGAGCAAGCTGCTCCAGTGGAAGGTGTCCCTGCCCCTGCAGGGGTTGGAGCTGGAGGAGCTTTAAGGTCCCTTCAACCTAAACCAGTCCATGATTCTACGACCCAAAAAGCTCATCACGCAGTTGTGCTTTCCACAGCCAGGCTCGGCAGAGCCAGGACACTGCGCGCCACTGGGAGCTGAAGGTCCCTTTAACGACTCCTTCCAGTAACTTCCAGGGTGGGATTTGGGGCAGGGCAGCAGGGATTGATCTGAAGCACAAATAAACAGAAGCGACACTTTCCCCTCCCCGGAAATTCGCTGGTTTGTGTCTGGGAAACCTGAAACAGAGGGAACACCTTTGAAGCCGGTTCTCAAACATCTCCTTTGGCACAACATGAAACTGCCTCCACCAAAGCAAAGCGGATAAACAACAACAACTCTGGGCTGCAGCAGATGTGCTGTACGTGTCCACTGGAAACGTTTACCCCAGCTCAGTCTGGCTCTTTGCTTTCGTCTGGATGCTTGCACAAACCCCCCCTTCAATCACAGCAAACCCTTAATTCCCATGCAGCAGCCTGTGGCTGCTCTCCTGTGCCAACCCCTGTATGGAAGCACAGCTGACAAACAGAGGAGCAGATACCAGTGCTTCCCTGTACGAGCTGTTAACAAATTCAGAAGGAAATAGTTGCGTCCCAGAAGCAGCTGAGAAAGCAATTTGCAGCCCCTCAGGCACCAGAGCAACCAGCAATCAGGCTTGGGTTCATCTGGACCCACATGGGACTCTGAGTGATCTCCCAGCCCAACCCATTATGGCAAACAAGACACCTTGGGAAGCAGGATGCCACAGGGTGGGAAACACCATTCTTTCCATGCATGGCAGTGAGCAGCCTGTTCCATAGCCCTGTGTAAGGTCAGAAATGAGGAGCAAAAGGTACCTCAAGAATGCAGGACAGCTGAGGACTGACCCCCGGGCTCCCTTCTCCTCCCTCACATCCTCATCTCCACGAGCCTTTGGACACTTCACATCCTTAACTCAACCTACGTGGGTTCTCAAGGAGATGCAAATATTTAGCCAGGCTCAGCTGCCTGTGGGTATCTGGATGCTGCAGACTGGAAAGAACCGCAGAGGAGGTTCTTTATCTTCAGTGGTTCTGTTTTCCTTTGTGCTCTAAGGAGTCCCTGGCACAGAAAACATTGAACAAGCCAGAACTAATGGAACCCAGGCTTGAAACTCCTGCTGCTGGGAAACCCACATCCAGTCCCTCCGGGGCAGTGCTGCTGCTCCTCCAAGTTTCATTACTTCAGGGGAGCAAACCTGCCTCCTGTCATTACCTAATTCAGGAAGACTGCACAATCAGTAGCAAAACCATCACATTCCCAGGAGTAGCGGGATGTGCAGCCCAGGGGATGCTCTGTTCAGTTGCTGAGGAGCAGACAGGCAGGGCCCACATCCTGGGCTGGTGCAGAGCAAGGTTTGTGCTCACTTTTAGGTAGCATTGCAATCCCATACATGCAAGTCCTCCGAAAGCAAATGCTCCTGGTTGCAGAATGCCTAGGCTCAACAGAAACCACCTCCTGTCCCCAGCTCACCCCCCTACACTGCACTTACAGGCACAGCAATGCGGCTGTGGCAGGGTCTGCAGCATCCTGAGCATGCCCACGGATTTTAGGACACTAAAATACACATAGGACACATAGCTCTAACATCTATGGATACGGCACATCAGCAACTGGTGCTGCTCCTCACCGGGCACCCGAGTGGGGCAGCGGCACCGAATGATGTGCCAGGGAAGGGAAGAGCAGATGCTGGATTTTCCTGGCTGCATCCATGTACTCAAAGGCATCAGGAGCAGCTCCAGGCCAGCTCCGTGTGTGTCAGATCCTGAAGCTGTTAATGTGCTTCCTGCATCCCATGCTGCAGAGCTGGGTCCAGCGGGAGCAGCTCCAGAGGGAGCATCCCTGGGAATGCTGAACCCGCGCTCTGCTGCCCTCGGCCGCTCAGCACAAGGGAGCTTGGCAGGAGAACTTCCATCTATTGGGATAAGCTCCCAAAAGAAGTTCAGAGGGAGGGGATATGGGACAAAACCCGGCCTGGGGGAGGTTCTGCTCATAGTCCCTTCACTGCCTTGCTTTTCGAATTCCTTGCGTGAAATCCCTCATGGCACCTCCAGGCTTCACCTCTGCATTCCCACCAGGAACACAGGTTTAGCACTAGGCTGTTCTGATCCTTACAGTGAAGCACGACAGAGTTTTTTCACTTCAGTCCCTCGACTTGCAACCTCAAAAGCAGACATGAAAGCACCAAAGGGGCATCTGGCCCTGAGGAGTTCCCAGCCTTTGAAGCCGGAGCAGACAGGGCAGCTATCATTTCAAAGTCCCCTCTTAAAACACAGCCAAAAGAAGGACTCTGTTCGCTCCTTTAGAACCACCACCCAGATATCATCACCACGGTAATTACTGGCAATTACAGGTTAGGAGGAATTCCTCAAGCCAAGACTTTAAAGCTGTCTGTAGTCCAAGATGCTGCTTTGAAACCACTACTGTAATTAGTACTTTGTGAAGGCTTGCAACCGGCTGATGAGGCCGGAAGAGCAGGTGGAGCACGGGAGAAGACCATGCACATTGCTGTTTGCCTTCTGGGCAGGTAAGAAAGGTCCATGATTTGCACTGCTGCCCATGCTCACAGCCCCTCCCGGTTGCTATGACTCCTCTGAGGGTACCACACAGTTCCTGTGGCTGATCCCTGTGCTGGACCCCCCCCCAGCCACACGATGGGCTCCCCCCACCCCATGGCTCTGCGAAGGAGCCAGCACGCACCTCCGCTCGTAGCCTGCGCACCACTGCCGTGCTCCGCAGTCCTGCTTCCACACTTTGACGCTGCGGGTGAAGGCCTGGACACGCGGCTGCCGGTGCCCCACGATCAACAGCTCCGGCTCCGCGCACACGTTTGGCCTGGACAGAGAAGCAATGATGAGAGAGTCCCTTCTGAAGGAAGACGTTGTGCCACGTGCAGGATTTGCCTCCTCGCTTCATTAAATTGGTGCGGGGAAAGGGAATCTGCCAGGTCAACCAGCTGTGAGCTGCAGCCCAGCCACCCCCCAAAGCACCATGATGCCCTGTGTTAGCAGTAGCACCAATGAAGCATGCAGGGCAAAAACGGCATCTGTCTCTCCGGAGCATGCCTTTAGGCCTTAGTGAATCAGTAAAACATCGCAGAACTACACAGTGATCATCACAAACCCATACTTGCAGATGGGAAATGGCCATTCCGTCCACTCTCGGTTAATGAAGAATGCATGTGCTCTCTTTGCACCTAGGGGACTGGTTTCCTGACTGTTTTCAGTGCAAACACCAATGACATCTGCATCTCCTGACTGTTTGGAAAACAAATTATCCTGCCACTAGAAATGAGATATTGTTTTGTTAATAGTGCTTTCAATTCCAATTCAGCCCACTTCGATGCTTTCTCACTCATTCAGAGCTAAGGGCTGTAAAACTAACGCCAGTAAGTAAGGGAATTGAGAGAGTTCAGGAAGAAAATGAGGGAAACATCACTTGCATTTGATTTGATTTCTTTCTAAACCTAATGCTCTTTCACCAAGATTTTAACTAAGAAAGAGGAGGGAAACGTTTGTCTCCGACTCTGTAAGTTATAAGCCATTCATTACTTGGGATCATTCTTCTTGCTTCCAATCCCTGCACAAAAATACTTCCTCTAGAAGAGGTTTAACTCAAAACCCTGGACATGGAGAAGCCCATGGGGCTGCTGAAGGGCATTCACTGCCCCTGGCAGTGCCTGTGGGATGAGCAGCACATCCCCTACACCCCCCTCCAGCTCTGCTCCAAGCACTCCCTTCATCACCCCCACCCATGGTCACTGCTGAGCCATTGCCTTGCCAAAGCTCCACACACATCACTTCAGCAGCACAAGAGCTGCAGTGGAGCCGTTTCATGCCCCAAGTGTCTCCATGCAGGGATTGCTGTGAGTTGATGCAGGAGGGCCTCACCTCCGAGCCTCTGCTCATCCAAAACCAGGGCTGGAAGGATCCCCATGGACATGCCTGGCAGCAAAACCCTGCGAGTGTCATTTATTACAGAGAAGAAAGGGTCTTGTGTGCCCCAGAGAGTGGCTGTGTGCGCAGTGATGCCCTGTGGGAAGGGACACTTCCCAGGCGCTGCTGCTTTCTTTCCTCCAATGCCTTGGCGCACAGCTCTAGGGGCTCATCCAAGAAGTCCTAAAAGGAACTGTCAAGGCAGGGCACAAAGTTCTGTCAAAGGGAGAAAAAGCATCTTCTTGCGAGACCTTTATCTGCTGAAAAGGGGCCCTTATCAATGAGAAAGTCAAAAACATCCGGAGAGCAGCTTGGAGCTGGCACACAGTGCGATGCTGCTTGTTACCAAAGGGATTAGAGCAGCCCCCCAGCACGGAGAGATCATCTTCTGGCAGGGCACCAGATCCACAAGGAAGTTTTCCAAGGAAGCCAAATGAGTAACACCCAACTGTAACTGTAAAGTGTAATTGAACAGAACGGGCTGCGTGCTGCTGCAGACAGCGAAAAGGGGGAAGGACCGTGTGTGAAGTGCCATAAACCCAGCAGGCCTGGGAGGAAAGGTCACACCGTTCCCACTACAGTCACCTCCTGCACTCACACAATAGGCACCGGGGTTGCAAGCAGCGTTACAGCAAGCAAAGACTCCGGAGTCTCAATTTCTCTTCCCTTTATGTCCATCTGGCAGCAGATAAAGCAGCACAGGACCCCTCCTCCCCACCCCTGCTCTTCCCTTCACCCTTGATTTGAAAGTACCACATTAAGCTTCTGCTTAACACTTCCCTGCCCTGCAAAGGCCCCCCCGCCCCAGGGTGCTCTTATTGCTACTTACATATGGGGCTGGAGCTTGTTCCCATAAGCAAGAGAGGATACTCGCAGTGCCAGGATGAACGCCAGTGCTGCTGTATGAGACCCCATTGCATCCACAGTGCTTCCAATGCCTGGAAAACCTCGGAGCCCTCTCTCCTGTTCCTCAGAGGACACTCCTGCTCCCAGCTCACTGGCGTGTTCCTCTTGTGCAGGGAATGCTATAGGAGCACATGGGAGTTCTTGCACAGGGAGAGCAGATTCATCATTCCTGGACGCTTGGTCCCGCACAGGTTTGGCTCAGCAAGTTTCCTGGGTCCAGGGGAAGTGATTACAGTGCAGGCTGCCACCAGGCTGTCCCCCAGACCAGACCTGGCTTCCGATGCTCATTTGCTCATAGTGAAGCGCACAGAAGTGACTTTTCCTTCTGGCATTTGCTTCTTGACAGAGCCCAAAGACCCGGTGGCTCTCAGGACCTGGATTCCATCCACCCCCTCACGTGGGTCTGGAGCCGGTTTGGAGTCGGGAGCCGCTTCACGAGGCAACGTGAAAGTCAGTACTCGGGAAGGGAAAGGAAAGGGCTCTCCTGGGCACGGAGCATTCCACCTCCCAGAGCAGGCAGAGAGCTCGTTTATCCCATCTGCATCCATGGAGCCATCCTCTGCTGCTGCCACAGCTCCCACCTTCCTCCGGAGAGGGGATGGAGTCACACACACACTGAGAGCAGCTTCCCCGCTTCCCAAGGCAGTAACTGAACTTCCCTGCTGCCTTTCCCAGGTCCAGCTCTGCTCCCTCACATGCTCTCTTGTTTCTCCTCTTGCTGACAGCCACAAATCCCTCCCACCAGCCGTGTCCAACCCTGGGAGAGGAGGGGGAGATCCTGCAGAACAGTAGCAGCATGATTCGGGCTGCTTTCTCCAAAGGCAGCTCTTTTGCACTACCTAAGGCCAACGCTGCACACACCACCCCAAACCCCTTATCCAGCAGCTCCAACAATATCCCACAGAGGTTGAATCTTCTCCTCTGTGCTCTAAGAGATAACAAAATGGGTTCAGTTCCCAAGGAATAAAGGCTATAAACCAGTCAAGGACACATCCAACCTGTGCTCAATGCTGTTAACAGCCAGTTCTTGGGGTGGTGGGGGAATACACCAGGCAAAGAGGGGCCTGGGGAACAAGGTGAGATACCTGCCTGCCTTTTCCCAGCAAACTCCCTGCTCCATAAGAAAACAGCACGAGTACAGGTGCTGGTAAGGATGTTGCTGAAGGTGGGTGACAGTCCACTGGCCCCTGCGAAACAGAGAACAGAAGGAGAAGTGCCAAGCCCAGCTCTGAGCTGGTTCCCTCTGTGGAGTTCCCTCTTCCATGAGCGTCAGATGCCCGGCCTGGCAGAGGGCTCCTGCCATCCTTCCTTCCTGGATGGATGGGTGCATGGCAGCCAGGACAGCAGGATGGAGCAGAGGAGAGTGGAACAGGGATGCTGCACTACAACTCTCCCACCTTAAGCACCTGCAGTAAACTCTCCCCAGGGTGAGGAGGAATCAGTGCAGCTGCAGACCTGCTCTGTGGCACATACAAGACCCTGTGAGAGCACGAGGGGAAGGTTTGGGTAGTTGCAGTGTCCACACCACACACATACTTTGCCACCATTCCATCAGGACTCATGGCACCAAGCAGCCAGGCCCATGAGCTGGCGGCTCACAGAAGGAAGCAGACAGCTCCTTTTTGCACCTCAACCCTTCCCAAGTCACAGGACTTGCACAGATCCCTCGGGTCAGAGCAAAGCGTGGGTAAGAGGGGCTGATGCTTCCACTTCAAGTGAAATATCTGCCAAGCAGAGCAGATGGGAAGACAACACCGCTCATTCTTCCTGGGGAAGAAAAGCAGCTCCATAAAGATGTTTTATAACGATGGGGAGAGCTCCAGGGTACAATAAATTCAGGCCTCCGCTTTCCTGTCCGAACGTTAAACGGTGGGACTCCTCTTACAGCCGGGAATGCCAGCGCTGCTCCCCGTTACTCTTCCAGCACTTCCTTCTGCTGCCCAAGGCATTTCTTTGCACTCGGCTGCCCTCGCCCTGGGTCCGACTTCGGTGAATGCGGTACCTGGACATGCAAGAGGTGGAAGCTCAGGGCCCAGCAAGGGACAGGGCCCAGACCCTGACCAGATGCCCACTGGCAGGAAGGGTCAGAGGGGTTTGTGCTGCTGGCGCTCGGAGGGAGCAAGCACAGAACAGGCAGAGCCTGGAGTGTGGCTCCCTCTCCAGGACACAGCCCGGGATGCGGATGCAGCCTCCCCTCAGCTCCCACCCTGTGCCTCCGGAAGCAATTCTGGCCACAGACGAGCAGGAGACAACTTACCAGGAGGTCCGGACTGGTCTGGCTGCAAGGGGGAGTGGCGTGGTCACCACCATCCATCCCTGGGCCACCACCATTCCCTGGCCCATGACAGTCCATCCCCTGGGCTGCCTGCAGGGAGAAGAGGATGCTCTGATGCAAAGAGCTGCGCTTTGCAGTGTTTAAGGTTTCTCAGCATTAGATTCAACCCTGCAATGCTTTTACAAGTCACCTAAAAGAAAGCCACAATGCTCACCATTCAAACAGACTTGTGTGAGCACGGGCTACAGCGAGCCCAACAGAGACCTCGCGAAACGCGTGTGAAAGGGGGGTATCTGCAACCCCAGTGCCTGTGAAGTCAGTTTAGCGTGGTCCCAATTTGGTGCCATTTCCCAGCGCTGCGGAGGATGTCACCCTCTGCCTCCGGGTAAAGCAGCCCTGGGAAGCGCTCAGACAGAGCACGAAGAGTGATAATACCTTCAGTAACGTTGGGAACCGCAGGAGAAACGCCAGCCCGCCCTCCATCCCCAGCGCTCTGAGCTGCAGGACCCGGTGGGGGCCTCCGCGGGGTCCCTCCGCCCTCCTGCGCTCCCCTCCACGAGGGTACGGCGGTACTCGGCGCTCCCGGCCCCGGTTCGCTCCGCAGGGAGCGGAGCGGCAAAGCCGCATCCCGCGCTTCTCACGCGCGCCCTTTGCGTTCCCCGGTCCCGCCCCCGGCGCGGGGCGAGCTGGGGGGGCTCCGGTGCCGGTCCCGCCCCGGAAGGCACCGAGCGCCCGGCACGGCCGCGATGCT
>JAOEHY010036007.1:0-38147 GCA_025447955.1 Psilopsiagon aurifrons
CCAGGAGCAGAGGGAAGAAAAAGGGGGAAGTGAGTGAACAAACTGCGTGGCTGATTTATGGCTTAAACCACGACACACAGATAACCAGAGGAAATGAATCAGTGAAAACATAGGTCCTATGGGGTTTTGATAATCTAGATAACAGACTGGGCATTCTGGAGATCAAAAAGTCTATTAGGAAACAGAGGATGGCTCTTAAATAAAATTTAAGCCTTTAAATTTATTTTGTGATCTAGGCCAGAGCTTTCACATGGACATGGGAATAATTTAAGTTTCTGGGGCTTCACAGGTCTTACTTGAGCCCAGTGAAAAACCGTTGCAGGTTTTCTGGTACATGTATCTCTTGAAATTTTGCTCACCAAAACTATTCTGAAAGATGGAGAAACTGATCCACTGTTGTTATACCTACTTTGTACAGTATTTCTGCCAAGTTCTAAGTTATCACAGATTAAGAAATAGCTTTAAGTATCTAAAGGGCCACCAGAAATCTAGCAAAATAGCTTTTTTCTGGTATTCTTAGGTTCACCTTCCATGCACAATAAGCATACTGAGACAAGATCATCAACTAAAAGAAACTGATATGCCCTTAATAGAAACTTGATCTTTTCTGATCTTCTGTAGCCAAAAGAGCATTGTCTCTTATCCTCAGAAAAGACTGTCATATACTACGCTGGTAATAGCCTGGGCCTTCAGAGTATCTTACATTAAATATGTTAATAGTACTTTTCATACTACTTTTTAAATTAATTTTATTTTTGTATTGCAGAAATTATTTCAGTTTTCTCTTGGATTATTTCCCATTTGTAACTTTCGGTAAGTGATACAGAACTTCATATGTGCTATGCACACTCAAATTAATAGTGACTCACTTGTTAGATTAAAACTGATTAGGCATTTCATGTCAGGAAAGTAACTGATAGGGTAAAACTTACCAGCACCAATCCCTTGTCTTACTCAAAAGTTCCTCATCATAGTCCCTTCCTCAACTTAGAGCAGGATCAGGGAGACAGCAAATATAGGGAAGACAGACTTAATTTTTAAGTTTTCTTCCACATGGAGAATATTTTTCCCATGAAAACTACTCCTAAGCCCTCTTAATATTGTACGCCTCCTAGACAGGATGGAAAATAGTCTTTGGATTTGGTACAGAACAGTTTCTGCACATTTTGACAAGATTGTTCACAAACGTCAAAGCTAAACACCTGCAATGTTCTGCACGTTTTATACTTTCTGAACATTTTGACTTCAGAAAATCTGACACCATTCTATGATCTGTACTCCTATTTCCAGAGCAATAAAACCAACTTTCTACTCAATAGCCATCTCTGCCACATGGAGTTAGTGTTGAGTGAAGGCTAGAAATTAGGTCTCTCATATTATGTCAATACAATATCTTAAATACAGATCAATGAAATTGACCTTAGTCTATAAATAATAGATTCATTTGCAACAGTCTGTCAATACAGTTCTGACAAATACTGGATGCATTACTTGACGTTAATTTCAGTTGTATTACTGACTTTCATGGGACAGATTTTGCTTAACACGTATAAGTAACAAAAAAAGGCTTTTTAGATTAGGTTTTTTTTTTTTCAAGAAAAAAAGTTATTTAGATTAGTATGTCAAAATTCAGCAACTTTAAGCATAAACTGAAGCATTCAGTATCCCAATGCCTTCTGCATGGTTCTGCAAAGTTCTTTAGAAGAATTAGACACAAAATAATCACACAAATCCTGAAGTTTGTGTCCTGAAGCTTACAGATTTTGAATTTGTACTTAGGAATTAAGTTCTACAGAAAAAGAAGCCTGCTTGATTTCCCCTAACTATAATAACAAGCAGAAAGGGTAAGTAAGTGCATGTTTAAGGAACATTAAAAAAACAAAAGTTTCTCAGTTTAACAGTCATAGATGTAATTCCACAACTTTTTGCTTTCTATTATTTTATATTACAATATAAATAACCTGAAAAATGCAATGTTTGGAAACTTAATGAAGAAAACACTGTAGGAAGTACAGTTTACCAAAGATAACTATTACATAAATCTCTTGCATATCAGCTAGCACATCCCTTTACCGTTATTGGCACAGAATTCTTTGAGAATGATATAATACAATGATATCATTTTGTCTCATGCACTCCTGGAATTATTAAAAATGCTTACATTACAGCAGTTTAAAAATACCTCACGTTTTGACCCTAACTCTTTGACTGGAAGTGTCCTCAAAGATACTATCACTGACAAACCCCCTGATTTTGAAAGCTATTTTTTCTGCATTAGTGAAGTGTAGCCTAACAGTGCCTTCAGTGTAGTATTGCAGGAAAGTAATCACTTCTCTGTACTTTTCCTATGACAAATTTATTTTTCCTATATGCTTTTACTGGCTGGTGAAGTTGGCATAGCTTTACTGACAATGAGCCAGAAAGATGTGAGTGCAGGGAAAACTCACATCTCTCTCAGCTGTTGGCACAGTGGAGGGGGTAAGAGCATAACAGAAGTGATGCATTCAAGCACAACTCCGTGAGTTAGTATTACCTACCTGCCAGCTTGTGAACACTACTGGCAGTGCATGTAAATGCAGATTATTCACACCCTTGTAAATGAGGAGGTGATGTTGGAAACTAACTGCAATTTAAAATGTAACAAAACATTGTAAGTATTCATCAACTGCAGGAACAAATGAGCACTGCTCTTTGATCCCAGGAATTTAAAAAGGTGAAGTAAGTCAATTTGCAAACTAAAATGCATGCTGAATCAAGCTTAAACCAAAAACATTTCTTAAGGATGTTAACAGCATTTCTAATGTTTTACTGTTTTACCAGAACAGAATTGCAGCCCTATCATGACATCAGTCTCATGCATTCTTATCATTTGGGAAACCATCTCTGAATCATGACACTACAGTTGTGCCTTACGGACAGCATCTTAATTCCATCTACCTACACTGAAGGTTATATGATGCCAAAGGAAACACCAAAGCTGGTGGTAATGAATAATAAACTCGTATGACAACAACTCATCCAAAGCCTCCAGTTCACTACTCGCTGGGCATTTTACCATTTTAAGACATTTGAACGTATCATTACCTACATTTTTGAGTTTTAAGACAACATTCAAAGACATTTTGTGAATTTTCATTCATTCCTATGACACAGAAATTGTAAAATATTTCTCTACTAAACTAGTTCCTCTGCTTTCTAAACAAATCCTACTTATGCACTTGCCTCCAGAAAAGTAACAGAAATCCTCACGGGTACTGAAAACATAAAAGAATTATTCTCAAACTTTGTGCAAAAGTAGGGGAAACATCATCATTAGATGAAACAAAAGAAGTTTTGAATCAAGGAAGCTGAATAAGAATATACCCATGTTTTTTATGATTTAAGAAAGCCCAGCAGACATGATAATGACACAGGGCCATGTTATAGGAGAATGCACAAACACAAACAAGATGAGCTAACCATCCAGCTCAACAAATGTCCATAAAGTTAAAAGACTTCCTTTTTGCTTCAGTGGAGCTCAGTAAGCAATAGAATCCAAGAGACAGAAAAAGCATACCGTAAGTAGAAGATACAAGTCAAGAATTTATCTCAGTAAATGCTGGAGTAGACATGGACACTGGAATACATGCATTAAGATCAAATGCACTTTCCTTCTGGAATCACTGATGACAAACCAAGATGAGTATGACACTGACTAGCTTCAGTTTAGTTGTAAGCAGCACTGGCGGAAACCTGCATTTAATACAGTATATTTAAGATCCAGTACTGTACGTGGTTAAAAAGAAATGGCAGGAAGGAACATAAAGGTACCTTCTGCAAACATAGTCAAGTAGATACCAAAGCTAGAAGTGGAATAGCTTTAGCAAATACATTACTTATAATATTTTTGAGAAACGGGAAATGACAAGTAGTTCTATGGCAAAGAGTTTATTTTAATGGAACAGCAGTAAAAGAAATGACACAGTGGAAGCATTTTGTGTGGTCCTGTTCATATTTTCACTAGACGGACAGAGCGCTTGATTCCACCATAAGCTTTTATTAACAGCCAAATCTGCCAAAATGTGATTTTAAGCTGAAATATATACATATATAAATTGTTTATTATTTAAATTTCAAAACAAGCATAGCATTCAGACTAAGAATTAAGCTCTTGGCAATTTTGTACAACATAACACTACGAAGGTTATATATCAGTCTAAACATTTACTCAGTGTACTGTGATGAGAAAACTGTTAGGATCTTCCCCCACACACCCCTTTCTTAAACATACTCCTCCCTCAAAAGTTTGCTTTTTGGGGTTAGAGAAATGCAACGTTTAATTCTCAAATCACAATGTTTCTACTCTCAGTTGGCATCACATTCTAAGCAAATTTTGCCAACAGCCAAGCATTCAAGACCTGCTGAAGAATATACAAATGGCAGCATCAAGTAAAACCACAAGGTCCTTTTAGTTAAACAACCTGTCCTCAATAGGAGCCCTTGGGAAGTACTCGTCAGGCCCTTTGATATTTTCAAGCACCTTCTAGTGCTTTGGAGGGTGCTCTGAACAGCATCCCCTCTGCTTCCTTGCTTTCTGTCTTTGATACTGTGAAGCAGACACCCCTTCCTTTGATCACATTTATTGTCCCCTGTAGTGAGTTTGTTTCTCCAGGCTTCCTCCTTTTCCAAGCAAAAGTTCTTTGGTCTTTCTAGGGGCTTGACACCATCCTGCTCCTAAAAAGGATCTGGCATAGAACAATGTCAGCATAGAAATGCCTAGGGAAGAGTGTAAGAAAGACGACAAGCATGTAATGGTATTTCACCCAGTACTACAGAAATTTCCAACAACTTAAGGCCTATATCCTCTGTATTTCACGATCTTCAGTGGATTTTTCTCCCATTAATTTGTTCAGCCATGCAAGCTGTAGATGCCTACAATCTGCTGCAGCCAGAAGCTATACAGCTTAAATACAGCTTTGAGAACAATACTCTTTCATTTATTTTCAACTTCTCATCTGCTGATATAACTCAATATCCTCTTATTCTTGTACTGAAAGAGACCCTGGGCCAGGATATAAATTAATACCTACTTACTTCATGGTATTCATGATTTTAATCAGTTATTTGACAGTGCTCACTTTCCAGCAGACTTTTTTAACAGGCATGTGAAACAAGAAACTGCATTCAACGGAGATCGGGATAGAGGAGTGGTACCTCAAAACAACTCACCCCTCCAGATGGTTATAGGCATTAACACGAAATAGATAGGAAAAGGCTTTCTATACCTTAGTTATCTTCCAGGGTGAAGTGACTGGGTTTTTTTTGTTGGGTTGCTTTCATTTTGGTTTGAGTACTTCAGGACCACCAGAGCACAAAAAGGCTCCATGTGATCAGATTTGTTTTTGTCAAGTAATTCCTTGCCTTGAGAAGAGCTTTTGGGTTTAGGAGGTTCAGACTTCAGGAACTCCTGATAGATCTAATGTGTGGCATTAGTTCTGACATTCAAAGGACAGATAAAGTACATGAGGTTTGCACTTTGAGACAATAAAGATGGTTGGTACATCTCTCTAGCAAAGAGAACCTTGCATGACTGAAGATACTGGCTTTTTAACAGTTTTCAATAGATTGGGCAAGTAACAGCCATAACACCAGGACTCAAGAATTATCAATTAGCCCAAAAAGGCCTGCTGTAATGAAGTTAAGCCTGCGTTGAAACACAGTGAAAAACTAGGCAGGAAGAAAGAAGAGGTTCAGTAATGACAGAACTTGAAAAACAAGAGTGTAAGTCTGGTTCACATAAGCACTTAAGGAGAACTGGGCAGTAGGAATGTACTTTGCTGCTTTTATTACCACACAGACAGCACGCTAGGGAAGCAGATTCACAGCATTGTGCTACAGACAGTGGTTGGTTAAAACTGTAAGAGAGCTAGCTCTGTGACAACGCTACTCTAGCACAAATCCCTGGTGTAAGCTATAAACAAATATAAAAGAATTGAGGTATTTCCAACAAAATGCTTCTGACAGACAATACTTTTATAGAAAGCTACTTAAACTAGCCTGGGGAACAAGATCAATTATCTTTAAAACTCTTTGACTCTATAAAAACCAAATAAAAACAGCTCTTCTACTCTACTGAAGCTTAACTAGTTACTGCAGAGAACAAATTTTAAACCAGATGGGAAGGTCCACACAAAGTGACAAAGCATGTTGCCCAGAAGACAGTATTTAGTGAAATGTGAAACATTACCCGGGGTTAATTCCCTCACAAATCTCTTCCAAGTTTCTCAAAACTTAGCCAAATTGCAACACTGTTAGCTGAAACTTCCCACACCAGCCATCTGAATTTATGGCTGAAATGGGAAGATTAGGGAATTCAGGGGGGAAACTGAAGAAACAGGTATTGGGTGAGGAAAGATATGACTAAACAGGATATAAAATGCTATAACAGTGAATCTGGAAAAGGCACAGAGACAGATGAGAGCTCTTGGGAAGAAGAATGTGAGTGAGGGGATAACTAAAGGCAAGGGTGGGAAAGCATTTGCACTTGGAGATGAGTTTGGCAAAATGTAAAACTGCAGAGGAAACAAGCACTGCAAATGGGTGAAACAGGTTCCACAGATGACATCTTCCAGAGCAAGACACATTTAGGGCTGCCACCAGAAGTCAGAGAAATGGACTAAGTGAACTACACTGGTTTCAATTCAAAGATGTTATTTAACAGGTGAACTCTTTAGTGGACTAGAATGACTGAGGCAAGCAAACTTCTGCCTTCAGCAATAACAACTACTTTAGAAAATGTGAACCAGGAATTTCATACTAAATCCTCCTTTATCTTCATCAGGGACTGTAGCGATCAAACAAGGAGCAACGGGCTCAAGCTTAAACAAGGGAGATTTTGTTTAGATACAATGAAGAAATTCTTTACTGTGAGAATGGTGAGGCACTGGAACAGGTTGCCCAAGGAAGCAATTCCTAACTCAACCAAAAGCCAATTATAGTTTATATAAATTGTAAGTCAGCCTGTCTTGCTGGCGACAGGATGTGGAATCACACTGTTAGCTCAGCTGCCGCATCTAAGTCACCACTGGGCTTCCCTGAAGATGAGGCAAGAAAACCAGTCAACAGTGTGATGATGCTAGACATCTTCAGTCAACACTAGAACTGAATTTATAGCCACAAACTTTCTCAAAACTTAGGTGCTGCAGAGCTCTGATGATCTTATTTTGCACAAGGAATTTTTACCTTCCAATTTTAAAAGATTTCAGCAAATGACACATTCAATGCTACACTGCATGTGTCTTGAATGCACTCCTAAAGGAGTTTTGTATACCGAAAGCAGCATTAGAGAAATAAATGTTCAAAACTGCTGCAGGTCAGCCTTATTTTATCTACATAACTGGGAAGTCACTGATCCCATTTAATTTACTTGAATTAAAGTATTAAACATTGGCTTAACTGTTCTCTACTATAATTAACAGTGGTAATTCACTTCAGTGGGATCAGAGTTCAGATATTTAATGCCTTCAGTGATCCCAAACTTACTCTCATTTCATATGTAATTATGTCTGGATTATATCCTCTAGCAGCATCTAGTATTAGCATCATTTTCACTACTTGGGTTTTTCCCCCCTCTTCCATTAAACCAAACCACATTAATACTGTTGACTGGCTGCAAGAAATATTTATTCTTTTGTGCAAATGGAGAGACTGTCACAGGTAATTGTTAGGCTGACATAAAACACCTTGTTGAAATGTCAGCCTGGAACTACAGCAAATATGTCACATGAAGGATTACTTAAAATCTACTTCAATGAACAGTGTTTAATGATGGTTTATGGAGTTTTATAAAAGCACCTTAACACCTTTCTGATCTAAACCAGAACACTTAAGTATTCCAAACTAACAGCAGACCACCCAATACCTTTGCCTGGAAGCCTCAGCAATCCTGTCTTTGGAGGGCAGTGTACATACTCTTAATTCTAGGAATGTTTTAATTGCATTTAGATTATTATCTCCTGCTCCAGCAAAAACCTACTGCGTTTAACTGAAGTAGTAAAATAACATCGTAGTTAAATAATAAACAGCTATTTTTGTGTAAACATGCAAAGGAATGCAAAACATTCCTGTAATCCATCCATCAGTGCTTAATAGCTACTTACATATAATGACAAAATTTAGGAATCTACTAGCATTCTACTGTATGCTATAACCAGAGACCCAAACATGCATTTCTCCCATGCAGGAAGCATGTGCTGATGTCAGTCTGGGGTCACTCCCATGATCCCAAAGAATTCTGATGCATTGCACTTAAGCTGCAGAGCTGGATGGCAAATTCAAGAAAAATATCCACCAAAATTATCTCCATAATTCATTCACATACCAAAACACAGCAACAGCAATGACAAGCAATTATTCTTTCAGTTAGACCTGACACAGCAATGAACTCTCACTTTTTGCATTAATAATCCTGATCCATCCTGAAAATAGAAGTTACAGAAAACCCACTGGACATTTTGAAACAAAGACACATATTTATGGTTGAAAATGTCCGAAGTGTTTAGGATTTCCTGAGAAGTTTACTACACTAGCTTCTAACTCTCCTTTCCCTATAGAACATAATGTGATTCAGCTGTCATTACGAGGTCCAGCCTTGTCACCACTAGGTCCAGCCTTGTCACCATGACTTACTGCAAGCGGCACTGACTGCAGCTAGCCCTACTTCACAAGCTGGTGGTATAAACTGCCTGAGCACCTGATTCATCTGCAGCTCTTGACTCGAAACAACTACAGTTACTGCTGGCTATGGCTTTGTGAGAAGTATGGATTTTCTAGCCAATGGCCTCCTGCCTGGAGATGTCCCTCACTGTATTAGGCGAAGCAATGACTTGCCTTCCCAATACCCGGTAGCTCTCCATGGTCCTTCAGTCTTGTGCGTAACATTTGTGACACACGAGTTTGCTTGCTCCTGCTAATCAGTACTGGCAATCTGGGCATCTGTTGCTCTCTCTAGAGCATAAACAGATCTCACTCCTAAATCATGTTTCAATTACTTCCCTCATTTTAACAGAAATGAAGAAAAAAAAGTCCCAGAAGTAAGGCTCACTTCAGTTCTTCATCTCTCATACTTCGTTCATGTCAGATTAAGCTTCTGATCCTCAGGAAACTAACTACATGGTAACAGTTCAGAGAACACCTAGTCTCATAGTCTTCATGTTTGGTCACCAGTAACTTGAGCTTGAATTAGAGCTCCAAGCACCCCACAGCCTAGTAGTATGCCTATTTGTGAAGATGAGGGCAACTACAGAATCAGGCAGCAAGCAATGCTGTAAGCAGGTCACTCATGTCTAAGTAACTGAAGGTCTACGCAAGAAAGACCTGAATTCTAATGTACAGAATAGCTATAAAAGGAAAAAAAATTAAATCAGTGTAAGACCAATACTCTACATTTACACCAAACGAAGCACACAAAATGGCATATATACAGATCCTGGAGGTAGATCACAAGCTAGTATTAATCATATCAGGTATCCCTCTCTCACTAAACAGTAAGCTACTACTTTTTGGTAAGGTAAGCGCAAGCACCAAGGCAGCAACTGAAGAGTTTCAGTTGTGCAACACAGTGTTGGCAAAAGTATTTCCCACACAGACGGAACTAGAATGGCAAAATACAAAATACAGTTAAACTTTAAAATGGAATTGTATACAGAAATTACACTGCTGCAAAATTCATCCTTAAAATAACATTGCCACCTGAAAATCTGCTTCATAGTGAAAGAGAAGACAAAAGAGAGATGGCTTCAACTTTCAGCTCTTCAAGAGACTCCCTATAGGAGCTTAAGCAAAACAGAAATGTTTTGCTGTTCTCCATTTCAGAAACCAGGAGCAGCAAATACATCTTTTGTCCCCCTCCCATCAACTGCCTTTGTTTACGCTGCAGTACTAAGAAGACAGACAAACATGACTTAGTCAAAACACAGTTACTCTCATTCATTTCAACAGGAGTTAGTGAATATCCTGGTCACTCAGTTACTTCCCTCTTCTTAGTGTCTATAGAAAAAATTAACCCCAGGTTAAATTAAAGAAAGGCTTTTTCACCTACACTATGAATCAAATTTCTGTTCCATAAGGCAGAAAGCCCTAGTGTGGTATCTTCCAAAAGAAGTTTTAAACCCCCTAAATTGCTACTATTTGAAGTGATTAATCAAATCACTGCAAAGTCATTACTTCTTAGAACAAATAAATCTTCGATTTTATCCCATTTATTTAAATCTTACCCTTAATCTTATACAACTCAATATTTATCAGATGTTTATTATACAGGAGAAAAATAGGAAGACTATTTGGCAGTGATGACAAAAGATACAGAAAATACAGAGCAGTAATCAAGGAGTTCTATTTGCTATAAAATACAGCTAATCCTAGCAATTCACTCGATATACTACTAGTCTTATTTATCTCTTTTTATGGTACTCTAGTTTTCCAATGAGTTCACTTAGGATTAACTCCTGCCTGCTTCAACAGTGAGGGACAATGCTCTAGCTACAGGGGGAATCCACAACACACAAGTTAAAACAAGATGATTCCTACCTTTTATTTCTCACCTAACCTGTAATTCTGCTTTTGACACTGCAATTAAACATAAAAGTTCAGGATGCACTTTTATACCTTGCCTGAACTTAGAAAACTGTCAACTTTTCAACCGTGGTGCAACTTCCAGATCTCTTTTTCTTTAATACTAGCAAGGGAAGAAAATGTAAAAAAAAAAAAAAAATTGCAAAATTTAAAAGGTTGAGGTGAAGTCATAATGAGATAACACTACTAGCTAGATTACAACACAAATTTGAAAGCCTGAAAGTACCTGCAATTCAGTATGAAAAAAGGCCTAACCCCATATGCTATTGAAATTAATGAGAACTAGTCCACCACCTTTAACAGAAAACAAGCAAATTAAGTGCTCAACTTACCAGAGTGCCTTTCCAAAAAAGGAGAGCAGACTTTAGAGACATTTTTTCTATATTTCATTGTTGAACAAGAGAAAGTTCATGCCTTACTTGCTTTTCTATCACTATAGCTCCCTCCACTTTCCGCATTAGTCACAAGGAACAATAAATTATCAATATTTTAAGCTATGACCCCACTAGGCTATCACACATTAAAGGTGGCCTCCTGACTACTTCTCCTCTCCCTGACAGCACTATTCTCAGCATACAGCTCTTAGGAGTTTCATATTGCATGAGAAACAAAAAACTCTGAACTCCCTTCGTTCAGTTTGTTGGATAGCTGCTACTTGACATTTGATACCACCACAGTTATAACACAGAATTGTCCACTCTGATCTTAGTCTTCAGCTGGAGAAGCATGCCAGTGCAAAGAAGGTATCCTTCTTTATAGACAGGTTTTGTAAAAACAAACCAGGAAATTACTTATGGGTCTGCTGGCAAAGTCTTGTGATTTGGTGTAGAGGAAAACAACCAAACCCTCTGAAATACCTTTCACATAGGGACATACCTACAGTATACTGCTCAGATCATCATTTTAGTAAAAACAGTTACTCACAAAGTGTTTAAGCTTTATTAGCCAAAAGTATTGGCCATTATGGAATACAAATATAAACCTTCTACCCTCTCTAAAAGCCTTTATATTAGACAAGCCACTGATGTTAATTCAATTCTAAACTTTGAATATCGTCAATTAGTAGTCAGTTTGCTAAATACAATGTTGAGATTGCATGTTTCTAATTGACAAGCAAAGAAGTCTTTTCAGAACATACACCTTTAAAACTTAAAAAGTTTTATAAAAGCTCTCTTTTCCATGGATCAGAATTATTTAAGACCAGTTGTCCTTGCAACCAGTACACTTACTCTTTCATATTTGGAGAAGCAAGCCAAAACACACACATAACTGCCCTTAGGTTTAGACACAGTTATAATTCTCAGCAAGCCACATTTGCGAATATCTCATTATTTTTTCCTCATCACTTTGAAGAAGCAGTCTTGTTTATTCATCATGAAGAAAAAGTATGCTATAAGCTGGCAACAAGTTGACAACCTGTCTCTTCTTAGCACCCCCTGAAGTTAACATTTGTAAAACCATCCTTGTAGGGCAAATAGGTCAATTGCCAACTTTACGTTTTTCAGAGATACAGCTCTCTATTCATTTCTCCTGAGAAGCTGACAACTTGGGCATGCTAAAGACTAGAGATTCCTGGGGCTTGTCTCCTTCCAAAGAGCAGTCAAATTGTGCATGTGGGGGAAAATGAAACGTAATAGTTATGAATGCAAGATATTATTAAAGGATGCAGAAGAATTTTCTTTTTCAGACTGAGCAAGAATTGAATATGGGAGACAAGTATATAGAGCTAAAATGTTATTCCCATTTTCATTAAACCCTTGAAAATTCATGATCAGTATGAAAATGGTTCTAGCATTCCATTAGCACTACTTATACATTAGTAAAAAGGTTTATTTTGTGAATTTTCACTGCAAAGGTTACTCTCATTCTGGCTTTTCTTTAGGTTTGTAATTTTGGATCTCTACTACACATTAGCAATTAACTATAATTTACAGCACTTGTTGTCACCCTCCAAAGAAGCATGTGGCTAAGCAATATATAAGCATTAGCTAACTTTACATTACAAGAAATTTCTGTTCTCGAACTCTGTCTCTGGAAAAATTGTATGCTCAATAATTTTGGTGCTTAGTCACATAAAATTGCTCTTTCAAGTTGTAAGCTCACAATTCTGTGCCTGAAAAATATGAGCAAGAAAACAAAAGTAGCAGCTAAACACAGTGCATGTGTAGTAACTTCCTGCAATAGTCTGGCAGACCAGTTTATTTATCCTAATTCAAATACCAAGTACTATATTAATACACAAAGGCAGTAGCCTGATTTATTTTCAGACAATCCTCTATGATCTCATCACTTAAAAATTAGCAGCCTTCTCTAACTAAGCACCAAAAATATTAAAACACAAATGTACTTGCACAGATGTTAAATACAAATGCAATGTACCTACAAGCGCTATGAAACAACATAGAAAAGATTTAACGTAGATTTAGAATGGCCACTGCACTTGTTTTCAAGTAGCACTAAGAATCAAAGAGCAAGACATGAACTGTAGTAATGACTTTGCATTTTTATACTGCCTTTCAGGTATTATCATACATTACTGTCAGCAGCAGTGAAGGATTTACTATTCGTACCCTCTCTTTTAATCCGCTCCTACTCTCATCATTACCATGACTCACCACTCATTCCCACAGTTCTACCACGAATTACTTGCTTTCAATCAGTACTAAGAATACACTGATTTTAAAAGGCCACGGATCAAGAATCAAACTGTTTCACAAATGCAGCTCAGTGAACAGCCATGGAGGCATCTGAAGAGGTCTAACCATGGAGATGGTCATTTCTGGCAATAAAGTAGAAAAAAAATACTGGATTGTGCAGCTTCAGACTGGATCTGCTATTGACAGAAGTATAACGTCTAACTACAGCCTTAACCTTTAAAGAGCTTTGTGCATCTTAACATCTACTAAACGACTACATTAAATACAATTTGCAAATACAGTTCCCCTTAATAACAGTAAAGCTTAACATCATCCAGTTTAACATAGGTTCTTAAAACCCCTTGAACACCATCTGCAATTTCAGAATAGCAATATAAGTAGTCAAGCTAGGTTTCAGCTTGTTCAACTACACTATCAGGAGTAACAGCATACTTCAAAGTTTCTTTGGATCAATTAAATCTTTGACAACTTTCCCATTTTCCTCTGTTTCAGCTCCTTTCTGCTCTGGAGGTTGCTGTATCGTTTGATGAGCCTCCACTATTATTAGCCCCTCCCTGCTCAGTTAGCAAAAGTGTTAGTTTTCCTTGGTTGACTTTAGCCTGATTTACCCTCAACTTTTATGGTGCTAGGAGAAAGAATGGGTTGGATCAGTAGTGAAACTTTTAGAAGTAGCCCTTGTAAATCAACAGCCTCTTTCTAAAGCTTGTTTTTTTTAAGAAGGTAAGATAACCCTAGTAATTAGATTGTGAGACATTAGTAGAGGTGTTAAATATTCCCACTCATAGCAGATGAACCATACATTTTCCTTGCAATGTTTGGGGTTTTTTTTTGGTTGGTTGGTTGGTTGGTTGGCTTGGTTGTGGGTTTTTTTGGTTGATTTTTTGTTTTGGGTTTGTTTTTTTATTCTAAAATACATTATAGAAACTCAGTGCTATGAGTCTAACATTACCTTGTATTACACATTTGAGTTCTCAGTACTTTAGAAGGTGCACTGGACCTTTACATTCATTCCCAAGTTATTGTAGGATGTTGGAGTATTCCTAACTTCCCCTCTGTTTTGAACAGCTACCACATTTAGATTACCTATACTCAGTAAATCTACATTAATGTATATAATATATTGAGTACTTTGGAATGGTTTGGTTTTCCTCTTCTCATTGTCACCTTTACTGCATTATTAGTTACTGGAACAGGCTCCCCAGGGAAGTGGCCATGACACCAAGCCCATCAGACTTCAAGGAGCATCTGGACAATGCTCTTATTCATATGGTTTAGTTTTAGGTAGTCCTGCAAGAAGCAGGGACTTGGATGTGATGATCCTTAGAGGTCCTTTCCAACTTGAGATAGTCTATAATTCTATGACCTACTTCACAGTTACAAAGAAGGCTAAATACATGTACTCAGTCATTAACCAGAAAAAAAAAAAATCTGTACAGAAAAGGGTATATCACATTGTCATAAGCAAAGATGGGAAAACACTACTGGTAATGCCTTTAAACCAGATAATACAAGAGCACTCAAAGACTCCAAGCAAAAGTAATTCAATATTACAGACTACAACATACTGTAGCACTGATTATCTTTATTTCAAAATTGTACAAAGTATAAAGATATAATTACACTGAAGTAAAACCTGCTCTTTAAGTACCTGAATACTTCAAGCAATGATACTGCCCACCAAAAAATACCTTTATTATTTCTCATTAAGAAATCTTATCTTATGGAGCGATACATCATGAAATCAATTGTTGTACATCGAGGAAATTTACCAATAGAGCTCTCTTCCACTGGGGTGTACACTTTGATTTGTCTCATGTGAGTGTCTCTTCCATTTTGGTGATTAGCTAGAACAGCAATCTGAATCATAAATGTGCGAATAGGCTTCTTATGAGTATCTGTTAAAGGAACATGAATCCAGCCGCTTGGTTCCACTAATTCAAGTTGCTGCCAAAAAACAAGACAGGAAAGCAAAACATTCAGAAACATTTAATGTACTTAGTATACAAACACAAATTAAACCAATTTAATAAGAGTCTTACAAATCAGGTTTTTTTCAAATGAATCTGAAATACTACAAATTACTCACAGCCAATTTACTGCTGGTGTAATTGGATACAAATAATGCAGCTGACTACAGCTGTGTTTGCTTCTACCTTTCTGAATCTACCCTTCATTTTGTGCCTTAACCTTAAAATAAAAATCAATATAAAAAATACAGACTTGTGTATAAATTCAAGAAAGTCAAAGCAGTACTATTTGGATCTTGTTACTGAAGTACCCCGATCAAAGATGACAGAAAATATGCATCTTAAATTATTTTATCAAGGCACTCTGAACTACAATATTCTAGAATGACTTACATTGGAAACTGAATCCACACAAAGTCTGGGTTTTCAGAAATTCCTATGATTATTAGGGGACATGGGGGAGGAAAAGGAAGGTGGCAGAGAAGAAAATACAGGAAGCCTCATGGGCTTCATCTCATCTATCTGTCAAGAGAGATGCCCAACAAGCTAGTAATTGCTGCACAGCCATTTAATCACATTCTATGGTCTATTTTGACTTGGCTTTTACACAAAGAGTTTAATGTGATTTTTTTTTTGTTTTAATTTTAATCCCACAGAAACCAATGTCAAAGCAAGCAAAAAATTGCATTTTGCTAACTCTAAACCACATCACTGACACATCAGCATGCTGAAATCAAGCTAGATGCTATGCAGAAGCGTGGTAACAACTTTTGTTTAAAGCTAGCTGCCAAACTTCAAAGCACAGCTTAAAACACATATGGAAGAGCACACAAGTAACTGGAAGTCTTGGGGCAGAGGGGAACCAAAACAAAACCCAACATAGTTGTCCACAAGCAAGTGGATTTCACATGCTAAGCAAATAAGACTGCTGTTCTTAGCAGCCTAGTTCTTCCAAAATCTATGCTTCTGAGCAGCTCAAAATCCCCATCTTCCTCCAGAAAATACTGCATGACAGACATTCTGTCAAATGCTTTGCCTTTGCTGGAGCTTTCAAAAGACCCATCTGAGATCTGCTCTTTCAGAGGCAGCAAACACCGTGAGGGGACAGCCCAAGAAACAAGTAAGAAAGTTTGATGACTACTTTCAACAGAAAAAAAGAAACCCTCCTCTCACACCTTCACCTGAAGAAAGAGAGAAACCAAAAACCTAAAACTCCCCACTGCTACCAGCTCTCCAACAAATAATTTCCAAAGCATTAAATTCACTAAATGTTAGTAGCAAATCTTTCCATTCCAGGAGCTAGACACTTCCACAAACACACAACCACTTACTTGTTGTAATCCTGCCTCTTTCAAAAAACCTACAAAATCTCTTTTTGCACAAGAAACTTCAGGTAACAGTTGGGTTTAGAAAGTGACAGAAATGACATACTGGTGAAGCAGCTTTACAAAGCGGAAATTTCTCCTGGAGAGGTGGTAGTCATCATTTTGAGCAAGTATGCCATCACCACAGTGAACAGAAAGGATGAGGATCCCAGTAACATTTTAGTCAACTAATACTAAAGTAAGGCAGTTATAATTTAGGAAAGAATTAAAAGGTTATCACTAATTAAACTTGTATTTCAATGTTATTCTCACAGTTTAAAACTCCAAGTTTCAGGGGTCTGATACTGGGATTTTTATGCTTGGATCAGTACTAAATGGATTAGTTAATACACTAAAATAAAGAACTGCTTTCTTAAGAGTTGACATTATTGGTTTCAGGCATTGCCAATATAGTTCAGGTTTCCATGCTTCACTGAAAAAATGTGGAGTGAAATAATGACTCCAACTCTGGAACCAAGAGAGCTACCAAAGAATCAGCAAAATTGGACTATTTGTACAAAAGGATTATTAACTTTACAGTTAATAACTTTAATAGCTCATTAACTTTACAGATAAAATAATATCTTTTATTTTAAGGGAGTTATTAGGGTCATAAAGGTAAGCACTGAGAATTTGAAAGTCACAAAGGCTATTTAACTAGTAATAATACTTGTACAAGTATATTTACTAGTAAATATACTTGTACCTTTTTACATAAACTTTTGCTTACATATTTATCAGTGCTTTGCTTCATCCCTGATCAGTGGGAAGTGGTCATATGCTTTATTCATAGCATGCAATTTTTCAGGCCTGCTACAAAGGTGGACAATTTCTACATGAGCCTTTCTACAGAGATGGGATAAGTAATTTCTACATCTTTAAAACAGGTGACTGAGACATTAAGTTAACTAGATTAAAATATTCCCTAATGCCAGATGTCAAATTTGATACACTTTGAACCCGATTTTTACTACCTTTAAAAACATGCAATATTTTGCTAAGGTTTAGCTCCCAGGATTTACTTGTAGTTATAAGTGGCTGCATTTCTGCAAATTCACAAGTTCTCAAACCGGCCACTAGAACACCCAGTATGGAATAGTTATTTCAGTACACCATGTAAAAACACACAGCGACTAAGCACAGACTCCACACAATTCATCAAGAAGCATCCAACTCTCCTAACCACAAAGCCCTTTTTTTATTCCTGAAAACTCTGCTTCACTTGGAGTATGTTGACTAACTTCTGTGACATTTGAATACGAATCCTTTACTGTGCAAACCCTGGACTCATTCTCAGAATAGACACCTTTCCCTATTCCAAGCAAATAGCTGCCTCTTGGACAAAGCATGTGACACTTGTGAAGATGAGGCTACACTGCAATGTATTAAGCACAAGAGGTCCAAGTTAAATTTAAATGTTTGAAAGGGACCTCTTGATTTTTGCCCTAAGTAACATTAATGTATGGTGATATTTTTTCAGTATTTTTTTCAAATGATGCCTGCATAGTTTAGCAAAATGATTAAAACCCACTCAACTACTGAAGCTTAAATATAACAAAACCTAATTACTATTATCTGAGCATCCACTAGAAAAGGAAGTAATATTTTGCCAGTATGCTACACATATTCTGTAACCAAAGGAATGATACAAACCAGACACACACACTCCTAAATTCTTCTCCTCCACATGTCATGCTCTTTCAGATGAGTGAGAAAGTTTCTTTTCCAGAGGGCCCAGGTCCTTCACCAGGGGGAAAGAATAAGACACAGGAATAGGCAGTGGTGGTACAAGACAAAATGCTGCCCACTCTTAGTTCAATGTCAGCACCCACATCCAGCCATTACAATTCCTAGCAGAAGTCGGATGAAATACGCAGCTCTACTCTGCCTGAAGCATTCCCAGTGTGAACAGAATCTAAAGGAAGCTTACTGTGAAGTTTCAAGAAATTCCTATGAAGCCCATGCAAATGGCAATCTTTCAAAGCCTTGTAAACCGGTCTGGAAATTTGGGTGGATTTTTACAGGGAGGCAAAAGGCACATCCTCAACACAAAGACTGAACTATTGCCAAATTTCAAATCCTTGCTTCAGAGCTTGGGGGTACTGGAGCATCAAAGAAGGACACCAGAGTATTCTCACACAAGCAAAACAGCATACTTGTCATTAGCCTTATTCTTGAAAAAGAACTGCTTTGGCTGAAACTCTCAAAAAAAAAAAAAATCAACCCAAAGCAGACATCTGGCATGGAAAAATCTGTCTGAACTGAACTTGGGCAAACATTACTAAGTAATTAAGAGTTAAGCCTTAAAATGGAAAGGGTCATACAACCTTAAATACAGGTGGTACTAGGAGCTCTACCTATAGTAAATACTGGTTTTCAACTCCATTTCAGTTGACTTTGCTGTCGACCCTGCTCTTCAGAAGCACTAGCTGCTGTATATACATATATGGATATAGATATGCACACACACATATATTTGACCCCAACTGTACAGCATAAACCCACTACAAAAAAATATCAGATTAACTTTCCTCCTGTATTTTTTCCTCCTACATAGGTCATTAGGAATCAGTCACAATTAAATGGCTTCCAGGAAAGTTTTAAAAGCCATCTGTGTTATTAGTTCCCTGAGTGAAATTAAAAAGTACAAGTTCGTGTGTTTTACCAGAAAAGGTTAAAAAAAAAAAGGGGGAGTAGGGGGGGAAAGAACAAAGGAAAAAGTCAATGCAAGTTCAATATTAGTAACTCAGGACAGTTCCTGCAGCCCTAGAGTAATCTTACATAAAATATACTAAAAGCCTAGGGTTTGGTTGTTTAGTTTGTTGTTGTTTTTTTTTAATTTGCTTCTAATACTATAAATTTTGTGACAACTGGTAAACAAGAGTATAAAAGTCAAAATAAAGGAACAGAAATTAAAATGGAAAAAAGTCACTCACTTGTACTTTGCTGCTGTTATATACTCTCATCTATCTCTTCTCCTGCTTTCTTCTCTCCATTGCTTTCTTATTTTTCCTCTCCTCTGCGTGCTACAGCTTTACCTACGGACATATACTCCCACTCCAGTAATCCACGTTATTTTGAAAGCCAAAGCAGAAATAATGTTCTCAATGAAAAATCTCCTCCCCAGCCAATTTAATAGCCTTGTTTCTTCACTTTATCTTGTAAAGTCCAGAGGTTCTACCGAATTCTGTACACATTTGGCAAGGCTGTTACTGCACCTATCGTATGTTCTACCACAGAAGATGCAAACCACACACAGTAAAAATAATCGAACAAGAAAACCCCAAGGCCAAAGCAATTTTAGGCTACACTTTGGAAAAGACAACTGAACACAAGACCAGAAGCTTGTTTTACACTGGTATTGCTGACCTCCTTATAAGACAGGAAATTATTTATCCAAAGAAGGCTTTTGCATTACACTCAATCCTACTTAAACTGAATATTGACTTATTTTCCATACTTTGTGATATTCTGTTTAAATTCTGTGGTGCCTTCAAAGTGGCATATAAGTCAAAATGCCAATGCACTAGGCTTATAAACCCAACCCAAATTCTTTGCTATATTTACAGAAGGCTAACATCTTTGAAATAATACATGATTTTTACTGCCCTATGAAGATAGCTTTTGTGAAGGTACAGAAAGGAAAAAACCCATGTATGCAGTTTCATATTCAAATGAATATGAAGCTGAGAATATGAGTCATTACAAATATATCTGAGAATGTATGCTAGACAGGACTCCCAGAATTCAGAGGTGTAAGTTTTCCTGTGCATATACAGGAAGAAAAAGTAGCCTGGATTCTTCTCCTGGAGAAAAAAGTCCTCTTCTGCATACACGTACCAACAGAAAGCTGAGAACTACGGCTGCCATCACAGCTTCATCATGACACAACATGATTCTGAGATCCTGGTACCTCATCACATTTAATCATCTGTACTACTAGATCAAAATAGCAACATGCACTTCCAGTGGCTGCCTCTAAAACAGGCTGTGTAACTAAACATTTATTTCACTCCTACCTCTGTCACAAAGTTGCTTCTTTTTATTTTAGTGACTTTGCCATCTCTGAAATCAAAAGGACTGACTATACTCTTCTTAGCAAATATAACTTTGCTTTTCTATATGCTCTTACAATACAGTTATATAAAAACCCTAAGATTTTCAAAGCAGGTGTTCTCAATAAATAATGCATTCTTCCAAGAAGATTATAAAATAAAGTTCCAGAGGAAATAGATGTTATTTCCAGAAATGAAGTATTTATCAATAGACAAACTTTCTCCAAGTTGAGTGATCAAATACAGGAAAGGCATTTCCCTGTTTATGCATCTTTTTTTACCGCTATCCAAATATGCTTTCAAAACAACTGGCAAGGAGAAAGAAGGCTGGCTAAACTTCCAAAATTCTCTTTCCATAACTGCCATGTCGTACCATACAGCTACTGGGATTCAGAATCAGTAGACTTCTGCATAATTCCAAGTATTGGAACTGTCAACACATGAAGTAGCAGACCTTGGGCTTCAGCCATCACTTCACTTAGGAAGGAAGAAAACCAGTTAATAGCAGTGATGCACCAGTTCCAGCAGAAAAATGAACCATGTCCAAAAGAAACTTCGCAAGTTCCAAGTGAGTCAAAGGAGGGACAGCACATTAGCAGCTTAAAAAGAAATACAGGAACATGCTCAAAGGACCCACTGTGAAAAGCACACTTCTTTGCTCTAACGAAGCAACGACCACCTAAGGAGGTGGCTCTGTGGTCTTAATCAGTCACCTCCTTAAACGGTCAAGAAATCTAAAGTTCAGTCCATTTGGTAAGAGAAGTTTTCTATTCTTCCAAATAGCAGTTCCTGAAGAGTAGAAGAGCACAGTTCATGCCTCAGAAAGATTCAACTACGGATTTAGGCAGACGGGAGACTAGTTGCAGAATAAGCTAAAATAGGCAGTGAAACCAGCAAATACTAAAAATTCCTTTCATATATAAGCTTTTTGTTTAAATGCCCTGAAAGAAATAACTTTTGGGAAGATTGGGAAGGTTGAAAAATAGAAAGGTCAAGGAGATTGTTGCAGAAAGTTTTATGGAACCTCCTTTTCAGGCTGTTCTGCTCCAAATTAAACCAATAAAAATTTGCAAATGCCCATGTGTTAGAAAAAGCTGCATCTGGTTAAGGACAATTGAAGAAGTCAAGCTAGAAAGAGTAAAGTTTACTGTTATAGATTACCAAAATAAGTATTTGTCACAGAATATGTATCTGAGCCTAGGAAAAAAGTAGAACTCAAGTAGACCACAGAGACCCTGAAAACATATTACAGAAGTGCTCAATCAGCTTCACATACCAAGGAAACACTAAGAAAAATGACAAAACTATATTTGGCAAAACTTTTCATGAATGTACTAAATTTGACTTGATTTGTCACAGATTAGTTTTCAACACATTTACCAAGTTCATCTCAGAATCATTTGTACCCATAAAAATCAAATGCATCAAGTGTGCCAATTCAGTGTAAGCAATTAAGCTGTCACAGTGCATGCGTGTGTCCCCAGAGTCACCAACAGTTTGTCTCTATTTCACTCATTTCTAAACTGTTGGATGAAGTCATAAGAAGTCTTGCAAAAATTAATATTCTTTAGAAAATACTCTCTAAAGTGTCACTTCGACTTTATTAGGTTAAGCAAAGAAACTCACCATCATCTTGAGGCTCTTTCACTGCCAACTCCTGGTGAAAGGCAGACATCTAAACTGGAGTTATTGCTGATTCCTCCCCTCATTGGAGGCTAAGACAATATTATTCCACTATGAGGATCTCATCCTTTAAAATACATTTGGTCAAGTTTTAAATGGGCTTGACAAGTTGTGAAAGAGCAATGGACTGAGGTGCAAACCACAGAATATCACTTAGAAAAAAAACCAAAAACAAACCCATGCTTAGTAAATAGCACAAAACTATTAAAATCTAGGCCACTGTAATGCTTGGAACTGAAAATAGAATGCTTCTATAAAGGTATCACTGAAAACTTGCAAGTAGTTTTTACATTAGATATTCAACTGGATGGATGGAGATCTGCAGACAGACCATTGATATACTGCAAAAAAGCCTAATGACAAGCCTGCCTGAAGTCTGATCTGAAATCTGTTCGAAACATACGTACCCCACCCCACCTTCACATCATTATCAACCTGGGCATCAATATGAGTTTGTCACAGCTATCCAACAGGAACTGTAATACAGAATTGTCATTGGACATCCCCATTAGGTATCCCCTTAGGGACACAAAAATATATTTGAAGAACTGGAATTCCTCAAAACAGTATCATGTTTAAGTCCTATACTCCTAGTGGTCCCCTACATAAAAAACAATCTTGATCCATTCTCATTTCCTGTTATGATTTAACACCTAAATTCCTATGGTCACCTAAAACAATTCAGGTCCAATCACAGCAGCAAAACTACAACACCTCTACGAATCACAGTTATTGCAAGTAAACAAGTACTCTACAAAAATGCATTGCTAGGTACTCAATGCGAGCAAGCAGCAAGCCATATCCTCCTTGCATGGTGGTCCAAGGATTAGCATCTATGATGCTCAAATATAGAGAGCCTTACACTGCCTTTCCAAATTTCATGTCTGTACAGAAACAGAACACATGTTGGCCAACGTCAGCAGGTTATACCACATTGCTACCTTGTAGATCACAGAAACGGGCATGTTTCCAAAGTAAGCAGATGATGTCAACTGAGCTATGACGTAACCTAAATTTCATTTAGCAGAAGTGATTCACCAACCATCTCATGAAACTGATTCATTGACTGGTGTGTTTTCATACTCTTTAGAGTGAGGTGTCCTGATCAGAATTTCCCCATATATAAAAAAAGTAAGAAACAACTTGATTTGATTCTGCTGATAAAGCAATGCAATTTCTTCCCAGACGTACTCCATTGATTCAGACAGGATTTCAATACAACCACAGGAATAAACTTAAGAATACAGGATTGAAATTTAATCCATGAAATGTTAAACAGGGAAAGTCGGATTTTGCATTATAATTGCCCTCATTGAAATCTGAAATCAGATGAGGAAAACATAAGAGGCCAATAAGAAAGTCTAGGCATGAAGGGAATCTCTGATAAACATGAACGTAAGACTACTGTCAAAAAAATGGGGTACAATTGCACATGCTATGGAACACCAAGAGTTTCAAAGGAAAAAATGTTGTTTCAAAAGTATCAAGTCAAAGAAATGTAAGTATGATGCCTGCAAAAGGGTCAAGGCTCTGCTGAACTGCCCATGTAGAAAACCCCTTACAGATGAAGTCACTTCAGTGGAATGCCCACAGGTTAAGACACAGATGGGTCTTGATGCAGATGGAGTGGCCTCTGTCCGTGGTACTTAAGAAATCAGCACCCTGCCCATCACACTTCACACTACCATATCTGCTCATACGGCTTACCAGTAATACTTGTACAATCAGGTATATGCGGCCTGAGACACACATACCAAATGGTCAGCTACTGTGGATTTTTCAGCCAAAACTGACTCAATTACAATTTCAGAAAATATTGTCTGCTTAACTCTGGGTGACAGAAAGAGTAAGCAAAAGGAAAGGAAAAAGAGACAACAACTTTTGAATACTTCATCCCTTAGAATTTGACTGAAAACAACTCTTCATTCTAGAAAACATATCCACAGAAACCATCACAAATTTGTCACAGGTAAGTCTCCCTCAAAAGAAAGGAACACTTCTTACATTGCTATGCTGTATGCACTTTAAGATGTTCCGTGAGGGACAATGCTCAAGCAGCAAAAAAAATAATTAAAAAAAAAAAAGTCTCAAGATGTATATAACTTTCAGAGAAGGCAGAAATGTTAAGTAAGCTTGGACAATTTGCTCTGAGTCCCACATCTTTAAAATCCTATTCTTTTTTTGAGCGAGGTCACTTGAACTTTCATGTAAGAGTTTATGCTTGAAACATTCATAAATTAAATCTCATTAGATTAGGACTGTGAAGGGTTTGAGTGGCAGCCACCCTATCTATTGGAACTTAAGAAAGATACTAAAGCCTTCTCTCTTCCCTTTGAAAAGCAGAGTTATCAAATAGACAAATACAGAGTGACAACACAGTCTAGCATACAGTTTCACATAGGCATGTATGAAAATAAGGCCTAAAGCTCCAAAACAAACGTTCAATCGACAGCAGGAAGTCATTTAAGTTTAGTCTGGTCTCAGCTAAAACAGATTCCATTTTAACTGGAACCTGTCACTCCAGAGGAAATACTGTCTCCACCTGCAATCAGTCATAACAGCTGTGAAATTCTGGATCTCTGATTTTATGAAAGATGATTTTTGTAATTCATTTAAGGATCAGTCAAGAGTGGAGGAAGGGAAGGCAAACATTCCTTAACCTTATTAATGTTCTTCTGCTGGGACCTACGTCTCACTAACCAGCTGTCACAATAGACAAGAATGCCATACCTTTGCAGGTGCACTGCTATTAAACTTTCAGAAGATTCCTGGTATCGGGGGAAATCCTTCAGACCTACAGGGACTTGGCTCCAATGTGAATGTCAGTTACTTCCCTTGCGCTTGGCAGATTGTATATGCTGAAGCTGAAAAAGCAATGAAAAAAAAAATTCTTGAGCTTATGCTCTAGAGTGGTGGCCTGGCTGACAGCGTCAAAAATAGGTAATGCAGCCCAAAACAAACTTTCTGCTTCAGTTTGCCTACTTCTGGTACCTAAGTTGTTTAAAGTCTAAACTGTAGACATACGGGAACAGACGGCTTCTGGACAGTCTGGTCCTAAAACTGAATAGTAGAAAGACTATGGTTTGCTGCAAGACTTTAAAATTTCCAAAATTTCAGCATTCTGGAAGAGGGATGAAAGGGGTTTTTATTTATGTTTCATTATTTTTTAAAAAACTAGGGTACTATCCAACTAAAATTCTCAGTAGCTGCAAGTATTATAGAAACAGATGGGAGAAGGGAAGCAGTACATTTAAAAAAATTACTAGAAAATATATGGCCAACTGCACATTTAGAAACAAGCGCAAGTCGCAGGTAGGGAAATCAAATATTTTGTACCTTTTGGGAAGCATTCAAATCATAAAAGCTTACCTCATTGCAATGCTTTTCCATAGAGAGAAGTAACCATATACACAATGGAAGTATCCTATTAAGTAGGAATCTGGCAGACGATAACCAACTGATGTAATTCAATTTTTATATGCTGTGTGATGATACAGAATAGAACCACAAGATCCTCTAACAATTATAGGTTTACAGGATCAACAGTTGTAAAAACGGAGCAAACAATGGAGCATAAACGTGGCAAACGTGATTCATAGAACTGGTGCTTTGAAAACCCTTCCAGTAAATTACTTGACCAGAAGGTGGGGGCAGAGGGGGACAGGAACCCAAAACAAACAAACAAAAAAACCCCAATACCAACAACGAGGGAAACTGCTCTCCAAAAAAGTGGTAAGCACAACAAAAGCCCCTATAATTTCCTGAGTTCATTCCGACAAATGGCACTACCTCCATTCAAACTTTCTAGTCGCAACAGAATAAAAAACAGCATCAGAGCTATCAAAACCCCATCTGGGTAAGAATGCAAACTGGGGTTTTCATAACAAAGGAAACTGGGCACAAAGCTCTTAAAAATTACATAAGACAACATACATTAATAGCCCTCTTATTTGAATCCTTTCTCACAGTCATGAATTTGAGCTCCTTCCCCCTTTCCCTCAAGAAACATGCTGAAAACCTCTAAGATTTTCCAATTCCTGTGCTAAGGTCTAAAAAGCTTGGTCACTCTTCAAAGTTTCATCCATCCAAAATAAGGACATCATCTCCTACAATTTCCAGGTGAGTCAGGTGGCTCTCAGGGAAGACAACAGCAAGTCAACCACATACTGTAGAGAAGCAAGGGAAACCAGAAAGCATGGTAGCAGAAAGTAGAAGTGCAAACAGCTATACAGGGAGAACAGAAAATTGATTGAACAAGAGCACTGGAATATGCTATAGCAATGAAGCCTGAAAATATATTAAAAAAAACTTCCATAGCTCAGGTGAATTTACATGACAAATGGGACTGTTGACCAAAGAACAGGACAAAGTGTTAATACTGGCAGATGCCTTTTATGAAAGGTAACAGAACACTACAGAAGTCACCAAGGAGAGAGTAAGCAGAATTTCCTCTAAGCAAAGAAACAAATGCCTTCAAAGAAAAACCTACAACAGCTACTTGTTATGTGAAGCCCTTATGCAAGATGACCTTAAGGCAAATAGAATCAAGACATCAGAAACCAGGATATGAAGAGCATACAGGAAGAGGTCCTACCATTTTTTCCAAGCCAAAATTGCTGGGCACAAGCAGAAACAATATAAATGGACTCTATGGATGCATTGCACAAACTTATTGAAAAGTGGAAGTTCAATGAGTGAAAACACTAATGAGAAATAACTAATTTTACAAAAGTGAAGAAGTTTGCAAAACAGATGAAAACTGTACTTCCAATGTCTGCAGTTCCCATTTGTTCTAACATATATAATGGAAAAATAGTGTGTTTGTGTGAAAGCACAAAAATGATCAGCTCATAATTTACCTTCAAAATTGTTTAGCCATATCCAGGAAATATGTCTAGACATAGCTACAGTTAAATTATACCCCCCCCAAAAAAAAGTATTTGGAAAAAAAAAAATCAGATTATGCAATGAATATTAAAGATTTAAGTGTCTGAAAATTAGCCACACAAAGCCAACCCTATATCAAATCATCTTGATAAACTTGCAGCAATAGCCTAGAGATCACACATCATGCTTTGCACTTTGCATCCTAGAGAATGCTTCAGAAAAATCAATATGGGAAATTAATAAATATATTATAAAGGGAATACAATGAGATTTTTAAAGAAGTCAGGAGTAGTAGCAGCAGCCAGCTGTTAGCTCTCAATCACCCTTTAAAGGTGGAAATATGCACACCTAAACCAACAGAAAAACATTCCCCTTGCTGAAAATGGCTCTTAATACCACTGAAGAGAAGCAGATTTCTGATGTTCTACTGGAAGATGGGCCCACAAAAACTGCATGACTAACATTTTATCTGTTACCAAAAAAGTAGCTCCTGAGTGATCTGAATTGTTAAAAAAGGATTGCAATAAATTATACCTAAATGCTACAAAATTAAAAAAAAAATAATAATAATAAAAAAAACCCTACTTATTCTTTACCAGCAAGAGGATAAATTGAAACTTCGTAAAACAAACATTGGGGTTAAGTGAAAATTTTGCTCTTGGTTTCACAGGAATGACTTCTGAGGAAGTAGAGAATGAAAGAGGGTTGCCTCTCCCAAAAAGAAAGGAATTTAAAGACCCTAAGCCTACATAAATAATCCCCAAATCCTGCAGAAGTATAGCATACAAACAAGTAAACCATTTTTGCATCTGGATACAGACTCTGTGGATGCAGATTCTTAGCAAAGGCAAGTGGAACAAAACCTGATAAACTGTAACATTACTCAAGTTCATTATAGCATGCCAGATTTCAGTAAGCAAATACAGAGTAACATTTCACAGGATCCAGAGCAGACATACATAATGCTCAACTCAAGGAACATTTACTCATTGGAAACAAATGCAAGAGGGTGCTGTGAAAACTATTTGTGTAAATCTAAAATGCCATGCAATGTCTCATCTGAGAAAGATCCCAAATTCATAAACATGTCTCACTGGACATATATTTTCATACAAATGAACTTTAAAAAGAAGAAATATATCTGTCAGAGGTTCAGCTGGGTAGTTTAATATGAGCCAGAATACACTTCCATAAATTTGCAAAGCTGGAATCAGGACTGTTGCCCAATGGAAGCATTTAATTTTACATCTACACACAATTTCTTTCTTCTTTAACATGTGTGAAGAAGTGCAGAGGAGTTTTACCTTTTACTTGTGCTTTCTCACAAATCCATACACAAGCATGTCCAGAAAAATGCAAGTGCAGTTTTCATCCATTTTTCAAACTTCTATGCCTTTGTAAAATTAGTTATTTCCCAGTACTGTTTTCAGTCATTGAACTTCCACTTACAATAAATTTGTGCAGTGCATCCATATAGTCCATTTATATATTGTTTCATGTGGAGGTCAAACTCTGGACTCTCCTGCTCTCAATCTGGATGAATTCTGTATTTTTACTTCCTTCTAGGAGTTACCATTCACTCAAGGAAGGTATAGTGCAAAAAGATATTCAGATGGTGCCATACATTGCTGGGCTAATGACTACCTTACTGCAACATTACATCTACTGTAAACAGCAGTCTGGAAGTCTCAATTGTGCATTTGACAGATGTAAGAATATCAGCTCTTCAGCATAAACCGTGTGGGAATAAAAATAACTACATCATGTACACTCCTGAAGAATGAGGGGACAGTAGGGAGGGGAAGAATGCCAACACTGAAAACTTGCTTACCAAGCACAACTGCTAAGTCCTGAAACTAGAGCTACTGATGGATATCATCTTACTGCTTTGAGACATGAAGTCAGTAACAAACTGATGAAATTGGATTACACACATACATGACTTACTGTGTATCTTAAAGTCCTGAGGTACGTATGCTCCTCTGCTTAATTTATTTCTTCTATGAGAGTAAATCTTCACCTCCTCATGACACAGTATAAACAATAAGAAGAAAGCCTAATAATTCCACAATAGAAGTTCTTACACCAGCAGTGCTGGATTTACCCAAAGACAATTAATGAAAACCCCTCCATTAAACATGATGACCATCATAATCATGACAGAGACCTGTTCAACCAGAGGGAAGCCTACTTGAAAAATTTATGGAACTATTTCTCCTGATGTGGAACTGCAACTCTACACAACAATGAAAAAACAAAGTATTACTTTCTTTAGCCTTGCTAAATATCCTCAGTAACATCATCTTGCAAAGAAGTAATAGATAAGGATTTTCTACATTTGCTAGGAGAAATTACCCAAATCACAAAAAAAAAAAAAAAAAAAAAAAATCCTTCATATACAAAGTTGAATTTGACTTGAAAGATACAGAAGAGGGAAAGATAAAAAATAAAAGGAGCATAATAAGTACTAGTGGCTAGACTCTCATGGATCACTCAAAGGCTGAGAACAGCATTCATGAGAAACATCTCAATAAAAACATATATTTGTTAACATTCCTTTAACTTGAGGCAAAACACTCCAGAATTCATTCTGAAACAAAATAGGACTATGAGATAAACCTAGTTTAGAAACTGGATGACGGCTAAAAAGCACAGGCCCTCAAGCCAAACATGTTACATTACTCTCATTCCACCCTCATGTGTGTTCCTGCAAAAAAATGGGAAAATCCTGGGAAAGGAATTTCCTATTGAAATGCATGATCTTGCTTATCTTATGACAGAAAAAGAAAGAACAGACCTCAGAAATAAATTATACATCAGATCTACAGACACATTTCCATTCTCTACTGGAGATAAGGAACAGGATAAAACCACATTTGATTCCTACCCCTAAAAAAAAATCTAACTTAGCAAAGAATACAATGTACATACTGTCTAACAGCATTCCCAAAGCTCCTAGCAGACACCTGATCTCCAAACAAAATAACATTTCAAGGGAGCCAAGACCTAAGTCTGAAAGGACTCTCATGATGAGAGCTCTGAATTTACTGAATCTCTTGCTCAAGAAATCTGTATTTGTTCCAGGTATTTATCATTTGTCAGGTAGCCTTTTCACCTGAATGTCAAGAATTGCTTTAACTTGTCATATGAAAACCACTCCTTCCCATGATTACTTTCTTAATGACATTGTGAATAATCTCAATTTTCCACTACAATTTTAAGCTTCAGGAATAAAAAAATAAAAAAGAAAACAAACAAAAAAATTATTATAATGATATACCCCCTCATATACCTACATGAAATACATTTGGTCATCTACTTGCGCTTGAAGAAAAAGTCTGTACAATTTTAGAGCTACAGAATAATATATTTTTACTACTGGCTATGCATGCTAACGCTACTTGTGAATTTAGGAAATTTTTCATTGCTCTGGTGCTGGCCTGATATAAAGCATGGCACATCCACTCCATTTGATGCATTTGTTTGGGGGCATTGGTTTCGGGTTTGCTTAAATCTTATTCAGTAGCATAGCAGCACCGGATAACCTTGTCACAAGGCATACTTAATACAAAGTTAAATCTGATTGAATCTGTACTGATGCAAATAACAACATGGAACCCACACATAGGCCAGAAAATAACAACCAATTACCTCCTAATTTCTACTAAGTTGAAGCCACTTCTTCCCTAAACCCCACTGCTAACTGCTGAAGAAGAGTGCTTAAGATAGTCACATCGTGTTTCCATCCGCTGTTGCCTACAAGTGAAACAAAAAAAATAAGGTGTGCTGCGCCAGTTTGACCAGCACCAGTTGAGACACCAGCACCAGTTGAGATACCAGCACCAGTTGAGATACCAGCACAAGAGATTCTTAGTTCTTAGATATCCTAGAAAGTCCCCATTCCTTTTATATCTTTGTTTCTTATGCTTAACCCAAATTACACGTCAACTACTGGATTTCCTCTTTGAAGGGTTTTAATACTGTGTTAGTAGTAGGACCCAGAGGGATCAAAATCAATCTTTGCTTTGACCTTCCTGCACATATTTAGCACTTCTCACTGTTTGAGATCATCTAGTACTCCCTCTAAGGATTACTTTCCACAATTAAGTCTGTGAGGACAATCAAGTAAATCAAGGCTGATTATTTATAATTCACTGACTTTATCCTCCCAATCCTGATCTACAGTTTGTGGAAAAAAAAAAGCTCAAATGCCACTGCAAGATATTTCCAACTGGTTAGCAACCTCTCGAGAAAGAGAAAAGCAGGAATAAGTGAGCAATGTCTTATCATCATCTTTGACACAAAGGAACTCAGTTTTAAATCTTTCAAGAAAGATGCTGGCATTCAGTAATGGACTCCCACGATGTTTTTACATATGCGATCCAAAACCAGATAGTTAACTTCAGATTTCTCAGGTCTGAAGAACTTCAAGGATGGGAACGCATATAGCTATAGAATGAGGGGGAAAAAAGGAGGTAGGTCAACAGCCCTCTACTTAACCATTTTCCAAACAAAAAAGGCAAAAAATTTTCAGCTTTCCTTAGCTCAAGCCTTTTCAGCTTTCCTTAGCCTGGCATTATAGAATCATAGAATAGTTATGTGACCAGAAGCCTCTTCAAACATCCATGAGAAAACCCTAACAGACAATCCACACATCAATTTCCTCTTGGGGACACACACAACTAAAATTGTTACCAGAAGCTTCCCTTCAATCTTTACAAGCAAGCAAAACTAAAAGGTATGCGTGATGTTGTTACAGCAATTAACATTGTACAGAAATCCAGAATGCAGGCATTCCCCTTCCAGTGATCAAAAAAAACTAACATTGTGCCCCAACCACCTGTTGATTTAATTTCTGCAATGGACTGTCACACATTTTCACAAGAAGTAACAAAACCAGTAATATAAACTTATAAGTAATTTGCTGTTTAATGTGGAAGACCATGAATGTGGGTGGAGAAGCATGAAGTTTTATTCTGAAAAAGAAGTTAAGATAATCTCTACTTAAGACCTAGCCTGTTACCATATTAATAACAGTACAAAGACACATACTTTTTGCAATTACTTCACTGAAGGAAAAAGACACGCATGCATACAGTTCTGCGGGCATATGACACGATCTTAACCACAGCTGAGGAAGGCAGGAACCAAAAAAATTAAAAGGAAAAAAAAAAACCAAACAAAACAAAACAAAAAAAAACACACCAAAACAACACACAAACAAACAAACAAAAAAAAAAAGTTAAGTCAATCCAATACTTTCAGAAGATAACTAAAAGTGTACTTTTTACACTGGTAAGCACACACTGAGTTATTTGCCACTGGTAGTTACACTAGTAGAAGGAATTCAGCAATGTTCACTTATCAGATAAATAGATAATTATCTTGAGTAACTATCAAGGTAAACTATCACACTTTACCTAGCTTGAGCCTTATAATCTAGTTTAAAATCATTTCCTTTTTTCTTCACCTTTACAAATCTAGAAAAAGGCTAGAAACTGTAATCATGTATCCTTGCATAAAACACTTCACCTAGCAGGGTTTCCAAAAGTATGCCCAAGTGCAGAGAGATTAAAAACAAATGGGAAATAAGATGTTGCTACATACTAAAGTTTGCAAGTGAATAGTATTACAATTATTGTAAACTACAGTTAAAATTAATTCTGAGCAACAGAAATAACCTGACTGAACACCACAACACTCTAGATGAGCCTGCACACTGAAACCCAGTACAAGCTGTGTAATGCTGGATGTACTTGTACTGCTTTAAAATGTCAACTAGAAAACACAGGAAGGAGAAGAAAGAGATGGGGCTAAAATACTGCAGTAGGGAAACTAAGTCTCTTCTATTGTGCTATCATCTTCCTCTCTACCAATCCATCTTATTCCTCACTCCCATGTTCAGCCTTCAAGCAGAATGCTTAAATAAGGGGAAGAGCATCGAGTTCTTTCTTGATATGGTGTTTAGGTTGCCAGAACCAAATCTCTGCTCGCTTCTCTTACTTCTGAAGTATTAATGATTATCTGCAAGAAATATCTAGTGAGCCTACACTGGTAAACTGTAATTAGAAATCCCTGCAAACTTTAAAAACCGATGACCAACAAATATTTCAGTGCACTCTCCAAACACAGAACCTTTATTCCAACAGGAACTTTCAGTAAAAAATGATGTGTGAACAGCAGACACTGATGTTCACACAAGCATGCTGCATACAACCCAGCAGGCGATTTTTCTGTTTTTCTTGGATTATGCCCTGGAGGTGCTGGCACAATGGAATTTCAATACCATAATTGCTTTTTTCTCTGTGTGCCAGCCTCTGAAGTAACAGGTAGAAAGAAATAAATACACATAAACCAAGTACTCTCTTTTTTACATTACAGGAATCTCAAAATAAAATGGTTTTAATTCTCCAGCTCAAACAATGTAATTTATAATCATGACACAAATAGAAAAGAAGCACAAAAGAAAGAAAAATACAGAAATAACATAACGTTCCCAAGGTTCAGTTTACAAGGACCTCACACACAGTTTTGGTTGTTAGTTTTTTTTTTTTTTTGCAACTCTTACTAGAAACAGTATTATTTGCTAAAAATGCAGTAGCTGCCAAAAGCTATGATCCATCTAAAGCAAACATATTTAAGATGGAAATAGAGTGTTAATGCTGAATAAAGACAGAATTGAGTACACAAGTTTTCTTTTAAAAGTGTTGAAGCAACTGCTGTAGAGTATTTGTTTTTCATCTTTCTGAGCAAAATTTGATTACATTTACAGATAAGCACCTAAATTAGAGAAAAGTGCATTAAGACAATAACAGAAGTAATCAAATGTCAAACTTTCTAATTAAACCTCTTTTTCCTGCAGAAGGTTATTGGGAATTCAACACTAGCCTTGGTTCACATGATAGAACAATGGGAAAATTTTCCGAATGGTTGAACGCTAACCCTGACAAGTGTGGAGAGCCAACTACAATACATTATATGGTAGCATAACCTGCCACCCACGTTGCTGAGAGAACAGCTTTCAAACACATGCACCAAGCTGTAAAACTACAAAATCCCTTATTACACATTGTCCCTCACTTAAGGTGAAACACACTATTTCCCTCCCTTTTAAAAACTTTGGTGCTTTTTTAAACCTTCATCTCTGAAGTTTATTTAGCAGCTAACTAGACTGTTTCTCAGACTTTTTTCCCAAATGTCATTTTTCCTGTTTTGTTTTCTAACCAAAGTAAACTCATGTTTTTACAGTACACACTGAAGCCTGTTATGTCTTTCACTGATGCCTTTTTTTCTTTAATACTACTTCCACTTGTGTGACATTATCCAACTTTTTAAAAGAAAATGCCTGACACATGACTAATTCAGCTATGAAGACTTATTTCTGGAGTGAAATATATTCCTTTTTTTAATAAGATACATGACTCATCACTGGTAAAGCAAAAAATGGTTCTATCATGCTTTTGATTGGAAGAGCAGATATTTTGTTATTTACTGTGATTCTTTCCCATTGTTACACAATCTGAATATATTCAAAAGGGCACACTGCCACAGTTCTTGTAGTTAGAGACACTAGCATTCACGTAAGTCAACCGCTGGTGCAGAATGACAAACATTCCCTGCCCTCACACAACATGCTGTAGTTACTAGCCAAACATCTTTGCCTATGCTGAAAATGGTACATAATAATAAAACCAGACCAGCAAAACAAGTAATATGAGGGGACTTGAGATATGGCAAAGTAGTAACAATTGTTAGGAAATACAACTCTGAATATGGAAAGTTAACTACTTGATGATTTTTAGCAACTCATAACCTCATGCTACGAAAAGATCACTGAAAAATGCCAGTATACAAAACTTTCTTAGTTAATGATTCCTCCCCTCTACCCCACCACTGCACATGCCTGGTGACTGAATCATTGCATTCCAAGATAGTTAGAGGATATATGCAGTTTCTTCAGGGGTTTTCAGTTGCGACTTTGCTGGCAATGGGAATTTTATTTGCAAGTGTTTCTATTCTACTGACAAGGTCAATTAGTCCAACGAACTATTGGTTGTTCTGTCTGATAGCTCAGTGTATTTATTCAAGCAAGCACTTTTATAACCCACAATTGAATGCAGACAGTTACCCTTGTAAACACTACTGTCCACAGGGATTTTCACTACATTTTGGGCATGTAAAAGAAAAACATGCTTTTCTTCAATCAGCCTGATAGCACATAAATTTCATTACAACTTGTACTTCAGAGAGTGAAGGGTGGGGAGGGGCTACTCTTTTAAATACATACATGATCTCTCGTACCTAAGTGCACACATATTTGGGCCAATTCCTAGGAGCTAAAGAACACAGGCATTTGATAAATATCTCTAGGAACAACAAAAAATTTGGTAATGCTACCACAGAGACAGATGAGCATTGCTGCTATATCCAGACACTAAAAAAAACCCTCATGGTTTAAAAAGAAAAGAAGAAATACTATACTTAGCACTAAGGATTAAAGGCTGCATAAAATGCTTTCACAAACACCAGAAGCACAGGGGTGAGGGGTTTGGAAATCAGCTGCAAAATCTGACAGGTAAAATTAAAGAGGACTATTCCACAGCTCTAGCTAGATTTTTTGCAAGTCAGCAGCACTGCTATGCCACTGACAAAATGTGCAAAGAGGAAACACAACAGACCTTAATCTCACAGACCCTTTTATACACATACATGTACTTTCTTCACTCGTCACACAAAATCTTACAAAGAAGAGATTTTTCATCTTTACTAACTATAGATGGTGTAAGGACTAGTATATCAGTACATTGCTCACCATTATTCACATCTTCCCTGAAGAAATCCTTCAAGGTTCTAAAGAAGGTAAGAAACTATCATGGAAAACCAGCACTCTTTCATGGCTGTATTCTACCACTTTGGTATTATACAGCTGCTACAAAAAATGAAAAGCCTATTGAAATTATCTAGGAAGTCTTGTAGTATAGGAGAAAACCACAGAGAAAATCAGGAAATATGGATTCTGTAATGCAATAAACTTTAACACCAGAGAAGAATACACAGTACATTAAATCTCACATAGATGTTTAATTAGTATTAAAGTACCACTGAAACCAAAGACCTTTTCTGAGAAATACTACCAAAAGAAGTTGAGTCAGTGTAACAAACTGATGAACAAATGGGAACAATGGGTTTTAAGGACTGAAAGGGGGAGTGCTCTATTTTGGTCTCACTGAAAAAAGAACTTTATACATAAATGTATATGGTGCTTTACCTTGGTTTTGTGAAGTATTTTAGGTAGATGTAAATTACACCAGTGCAAGCAAGCAATTTTAGATAGAACTAATACATTTAAACAAAAACATCAGGCATTCACAACCGAGTAGCAGTGAACATCATAATTCAATCAGGTATAACCTGGACAGAACCTGATGGGGAATTTGTCTTGGGACACTGGTCCAATAGCATAGGCAATCTGCACAGACTACAAACAAATCAATCTTCTTGCAAGATAACATTATAACCACTCTACAAAAGTATTATCAACCTATAGACTTCAAAAGAGTGTCAGAATATGCTCAACTAAATTTGCAGTTGATTTCCTATACTATTCTATACTTGCGATAAGGCTGTAATTCTATCTATACTAATGTAAGAAGTTCAAGTATTTGCCTTTTTCCCTTCTCACACACAAAGCACTACTTGCAACCTGCTCATGTCTGCCAGAGAAAGGACTAGAATTTGTTTATAGTATTGTAATTAGAATACACTACTGGAGGCTTTCATAAAAGCCTATGAAAAAAATCCCCATCATATAGGAGGACAGTTCCCTCGCACTGATAACATACTTTATTATCCGAGTTTTAAGCCAGAAAGATTCTTAATGAAGTAAAATACATACTTAACAAGCTTTAAGAAATCTCTTCAAATTCTCCAACTAGAGCTTCATGTACATAAAAGATGAAAACATGCAACAAAAAACTTGCTACAAAACAGGTATTACACAGCATGACGTAACTTATAAATCAGTTGACACCAATAATTTATCTTGCCTTTTCACACTGCAGTGGAGAGAGAGCTCTTTCATTTTTACATGAAAAATAATACACATCTTCTAATTTCCTGTCTGTAGTGGAACTTAGATCAAATCATCATGCAAAAGGCTGTAATTCCAGGCAAGGGTTTTACATGTATGCAAAATTTCGTGCTTCGATCAGTTTCTAGCCTCTGTATACTTGAGTTCCCTCGAGAAAGAAAGTTCCCTCTGTACTTCGTCAAGTTCCTGCCTTACATGAAGCTGTTACCACTTTCTTTCACATGGCTTTTCCTCTTCTTCAGAAGGTAAAGTCAGACTGACAGTATTAAAAATACAGGGCCTCTTTAATGTACCCTTGCCTAATTGAGTCCCTCTGTGGCAAGAAAAGGTTCCTTCATAGACTTGCTTTTGAATGCTGGCGTATAAAACAAGAAAAAATATCTTTCTACCTGCAACACATGCACCACAGCATGAAAATAATGTTTAATTTTCCTCTTTTTCTTTAAAATCCACCAGAAGGGATATTTATTTCTCTTAAAATATCATTTCAGAGCAAGGTAAGATAAAAATGCTCAACATTTATGGTGTGTGGACCAAAATAATCTTCCATTCTTCAGAATTCCTACAGATCTAATGTGGAACCTGCTATTTGTACCCACATACCTCATATGCAGAAGTCTATTTCAATAACTGCATTTCTCATGATTGCATATAATGGAACAACATGCTCTATTCCACCATATTACCATTGCAGGGTATGAAAAGCAGGAAAAATCATAAAATCATAGAATAGTTAGGGTTGGAAAGGCCCTCAAGATCTAGTTCCAACCCCCCTGCCATGGGCAGGGACACCTCACACTAAACCATGTCACCCAAGGCTCTGTCCAACCTGG
>JAOEHY010036008.1:0-21929 GCA_025447955.1 Psilopsiagon aurifrons
CCTCCAGCGTCCTCAGTTAAACTGTGTGCCGTTTCTAGTATGGGAACTCATTAGACTGTTGTTTAATAAGAATCTGGCATTTCACCAAGCCTTACAGAAGCCAGCACAGTATGACACCAGTGCTGGCTGACCTTAGTGTTTCTGTACAGGAGGTGCTTAAGAGGTAGAACTTTTTATCTGCAAAGCCAAATACTCCCCGAGAGCTTCACATGAAATATGCTGCTTTGTACTGCGGGCAGTACTTGGAAAACCTGCTAGCAGGCACACTCTGTTACAAAGCTCTGTATATCTTGAGACTCTTTAAAGCTGGTGGAGCCTGGATCTCCTAAGAAATTGGTACCAAAAGCCTGCCAGCCAGTATTGCAGTGGATGAGCTGTGAAGCCATATAGATAGATGGTTACTGTACTTATGCTGTTTCCCCAAATGTCCTCTCTTTTCCACTGGCAGAAATGGCAGTGGGATAGGCTGTTGTTACATATTCCACTCTGGAGAGCTAGGAGGAGAATTCCAGTTAACTTGTGCTTCTTCCTCTCTGCCCCCTTTAGCCAGCTCTCACCACTGAGAATAAACTTCACTCTACAGAATGTATTTAATAAAGAAGTACTGACACTTGATTCTTAAAAAAGTGTTGGCTTGCAGGTGTTTTTCTGCTTAATGGTAGCAAGCATCACTGAAGTTATCTTTGAGGGCACTGACACGACATCAAATGTAATCAAGTTCATCGTTCCCAGAGTGATATCTCTTGTCATAGCCCTGGTTCCTTCTCCTTGTCCTCCATCTCTAGCTTCAAAACACTTCTGTCCTTTCTGCTCTGGCTTTGGAGAAGTTGCTAGTGTTGCTGCTCCAATTGCATGCCTTTTGCTAAACGTTTACTAAACTTCTACAGAGAGGCAAACCAGTTCTTTCAACCTCATCTCTACTGAGTTCTTCATAAACTCTTTTTTTGGTTGTTTCATTTCTGTCACCAATAAGCACACTTTCTGACCCCATTCCAGCTTGTTCCTTTCCTCTGAACCTTCACTCCATGAACAACTGTGATTTTAGAGACTGCTTCAGTCCTCAGGCTCGTCTTCAGTCCTCCTGTGAAAATTATTTCATCACATTCTTCCCTTTGATTCTTTCCTTTCATTTACCCTCATCATTATCACCTTTTGTCCTTCCTTCTTCCTCAAAAATAAACAAATAATACTGTATATGAACCCCCAAAAGCTCAAACCTTCCAATTGAATACTACAGGGTTGCTCACCAAAACCCTTCTCAATCCTCTGCTTCAGCCCTGTCTCTAGTCCAGGCAACTGATGCTGTTACTCATGGTCCTTAGGGATGTACCTCTCTTTCCGCTTTCGTCTCCTTTTCTCTTAGCTCACGCTTCTGAGAAAAATGACATGACTACTGGGTTTGTTTACATGCCGTTTGGAAAGGTAGGACTAGGAGTAGGAGGTGGGAAGAGAACAGTTAAGTTTCCCTTAACTTGGAATAAAAGCTCCTCATAACTGTTGGCAGTCTGAAAGCTTTACAATAGCTTTACAACAATCACATTGTTCATATAATTTTGCAATTAGCCTGAAATTGTTTTTTTTCTTGAATGATTAAAATTGCAGCTTTACAGAAAATTTAAGTACATTTCAAACAAAAGTAACGTCCAGTTGAAAAATACGAAGTGCTGTTGTGATAATAGTAAATGAAATGTTCTGGGACTTTGAGGTTTTTTTCCTTTCTTTGTGCTCTGTGGGCTTTACTCAGGCACATGCAGTCACAAAAGAATGCCGGTGGGAGCCCAGGAGGCCGCCACCACCTCTGGAGTGGCACAGGGACGCTGCCTGCGTTGTTCTTGGGAGTTTTTTCTGACACACTCTGCAATCTCCTTGATAATTTATTGTAGTGCTTCGCTGACTGTGGTGAAGTTTTCCTTTTGTGTAACCTAGGTGTCACTTGCTGCACTTTAAACACATCATTGCATCTCTTATCCCTAGGAGAGGTGAAGAACAGTTGTTTCCTTTCTCTTCATGAAAGCCTTTGTTTTGTAGGAGGATTGTTATGAGATCACCTCTCCTCTCGCCGCCTTCTCAACTAATCAAGTACAGTTCTTTTAAGAAACTTTTCCACCCATCCAAATGAACATAGTTTTGCAATGCCTGTGGTTGCGCACATTTTTTTACTAACTCTGACTCTGATTATCAAAGCCATGTCCTGAGCCTGTAATTGAAATATCTTAGTGTCTCCCTGTATGGGTTGTTACTTCTGAATTCATACATGATGCTTCTACCCTCTCTTTTCTTTTAAAACCCTTTTCTTTTAAGACAGTTAGAACTGCAGAGGGAGAGGGATTTTTCTTGCTGATGAAGTTTTTACATCAGTCTTACCACGTGACAGTGAAATATTGCAGTTGCTCTCTCATCTTACTTTGGGCTGAGCCTTGTTTTGCCTTAATTTCAATGATAAACTTATCAGGCTTATTTGTCAGAATAAAATAAGCTTTTAGATCCAAATCTGCAAAGCCTGCCACCTCACTTCTCTGCACAAATGTTTACATATTCAGAAGTAGTTATTGTGAGTGCTCTAATCATATAATGTGGTACAGAAATTAAAAAATTCAAAGCTTTATCTGATTTTTATAGCATTCCATTTCGCCATAAATTTCTGTCAAATAATCAAGTTCTGTCTGTTGTGCATGTTAAATCTGAAATTAATAGAGCCATACTACACTGTGCTAATTTAATATTGAGAAGTGCAAAGTGACATCATCTGTCATGTATTGAAATGGAAGGATTTATTTTAGATTATGGTTTTCTTGAAGCCAGCTTCAGGTGCACTAGCTTCAGTTTTTCAAGTCTTCAAGGCTTGTTTCAAGCTTTTGGTGATTAACAGACATTATGAAGTGCTGTAATATGAACCACAGCTTGACTGAGGCTTACAAAGCTGGGACTGGAAAACAAAAGGAGGCTTTCTACTCGATGGTAAAATTGCTTGGTAGAAGTTCCTTTTGTTGTTTGGGGTTTCTTTTTTTTTTAAATCCAAAACAGATTTTGGAAATCTCTTTGGTTTTTGGTATGGGATTTTTTCTTTTTCACCAAGAAAATAATAAATATCTCAGATTTTTGTAAATATTCTGATTATTTTGGCACAAACGTGCTTCAGGTGCTTGCCATTAAGCATATTTGTTTATGGATTTCAGTACATAATTAAAGAAAACCGATCACTATCAAGAATTTCATCATTATTTCAAATAGCTGAAAAACACAATGTTGACTTTCAGTGCCCTCCATGAATTACCATACCCAAGGAATTCTGTTGGTTAGACTTCTAAACGTAAAACTGCACATGTTTGAGATCTGTACTTTTTTGATTTTGCCTATTCGGACTGCTTGCCCTATGAAGGGCTGAGTATGTCCCTCCTGAGATGAAAAGAATGAAGAGTTACAAGGGACAGACAATAAAATTTGGTGCATTGTGTTTTTATGCAGTAAGGCAAATCCTGTTTGAAAGGAGGGTTGTGAACTTTCATAGCCTTAGTGAAGTGGTTTAAACTTCGCATATCATGACGCTTCATTCGCTTTCATCATGTTGACATACAGGATCAGATGAGGTTTGACAAAGTTTGGTATTGCAGCCAACTGGTATAATTAGACTAGGTTGAACATCCAAGAACAGATCTGCCCTTTGCCAATAGTTGTGCGAAGTCAGACTAAGTACAGGAATGTGATAATTTGCCATGTAGCTTTGTTTCACAAAGCACCCATTTCATCTAGAAGTAGTGAGAAAAAACATTGACAAGAATAAGATGCTGAGTTCACACAGTTTTGGCTTTGAATTTCTAGTGTTATTTAGGCCTGAAGCCAGCTATTACACCAGTCAGCGACTATGTGGGCTGATACCATGTTAGTAAGAGCCAGGGTTACAAATAGATGGAGGTGAAAGTGCACCTCAGTATCTTAGATCAAGTTGAAAGCCCATGCGTATCTTGTGTGAGAGGCTGGGACACAATACAGCAGCCAACCCGTTCAGCTGAATACATACCATGTAAATATTTAAAATTGGTGCATTGAGTGATTCTGTCTCTCTCAGAGATTATATTTCCTTGTGGAGGCTGGTGTGTGCTCCAGGCGGAGCCTTAGAATCACAGAATCATTTAGATTGGAAAAGACCTTTAAGATCATCAAGTTCAACCATCACTACCAAGTCTTATTAAACCATGTCCCTAAGTGCCACGTCTTTTGCATGCCTCCGGGGACGGTGACTCAGCCACTTCCCTGGGCAGCCTGTTCTAATGCTTGACTACCCTTTCAACAAAGAGACTTTTCCCAGTAGCCAATCTAAACCTACCCTTGTGCAACTTAAGGCCATTTCCTTGTGTCCCATCGCTTCTTACTTGAAAAGAAACCAACACCCACCTTGCTACAACCTCCTTTCAGGTAGAAGTTACCTGAGAGAGTAATAAGGTCTCCTTTTCTCCAGACTAAACCCCAGTTCCCTCAGCTCTTCCTCAGAAGGCTTGTTTTCCAGACCCTTCACCAGCTTTGTTGCCCTTCTCTACACCCACTCCAGCACCTCAATCTCTTTCATATATACTGAGGGGCCCACAACTGAGCACAGTATTCAAAATGCAGCCTCACCAGTGCTGAGCACAGTGGGGGACAATCACTTCTCTGGCCCTGCTGGCCACACTGGTTAGGATACCAGCCAGAATGCTGTTTGCCTTCTTGGCCACCTGGGCACACTGCTGGCTAATATTCAGCTGTCAGTATACCAACACCCAAAGGTCTTTTTCCACCAGGCATCTTTCCAGCCACTCTTCCCTAAGACTGTAGTAGTGCTGCATGGGATTGTTGTGACCCAAGGGCAAGATCTGGCACTGAACCTTGCTGAACTTCATACAGTTCTCCTTGGGCAGCTGTGAGCCTGTGATTACCTGGTGGGTTTGTGTGGCTGTGCTCTATGGGCGATGCAGATGGGACAGTAGCAACATGGGGAAAGGCAGGCAGAGGACTGCACGGATCTAAAAGTTCAAGCAGAATGTAAAACTTCAAGCAGCCTGAAAGGAGACTCTCAGGCTCTGCCAAATATAATATGTGACACCTGTTGCACACCTTAGAAAGAAAATCTTTCTAGACTGGTGTGTCAAAACAAGCAAGTTAATTTTAATTTGCACCTTTTAGAGCAAGACTGTGTATGTATATCGAGCCTCATATTTCAGAGTAAGATACCCTCTTTCAATTTTGCTTAAGTTGTTATTATTAAGTTATATAAGACAGTTGAACTAAGGCTCTTTCCAAGCAAACTATTCTATTCTAACTGATTAAAAAGGCGTTTTAGGAAGGCATGTCAATTTTCAGTTTCCTGAATGCCAGTGTCATTTCTGAGGCTATGTGCATGGTGGGAAATATTCCTCTTTTTCTTTGGAGGAAGTGTGGCTGAACAAACTTCACGGCATTGTGCTGAGCCCCTTCTCCTCTACTTGACCTACTCAACAGCATTTCTTAAATCATGCTCCCCACATTCCTGCATTTTATAATATTTGTTCTCTAAAGCTGCAGAGTATGCTTACAAGAGAAAATACAATCTTTCAGTCAGGTACACACACTAAATATCGCTGTATTCAATGTTAGTTTGTGTCAGGCAAAGCTAGACAAGAAGCTTTCTGTTCCTGCACCTGAATAATGTCTGAGTGGCCCCCAGCAGCCACAGGACTTAGGAGGTTGCTTACTGGTCATTCCAGACTGAGCACAGGATTAGCACCAACCCCTTCAGGGCTGGAATTGTTTAGGAGCTCTCTCTGATGGGTAACTACTAAAGAGCAGGAAAGTCAGAGAGAATGCTTTAAAAAGTATCATCCTGGTTTTTCTATTTAAATTAAAAGTAGATTTTTTTATCTTAATTCACTTTGTTTCCTGTATTCTAAGAAATACCCAATCCCTAATGGCTTCACATTTAAATGATATGTAATCAGGTTTGTCTGCAGAGTCATCAAGACATACTAATGCGATTTTTACCTTTACCATCAAGCAGGTTTTGTGTACTGACCTGTAACATTTAAAGAACATGGGTTTTGATGCTGCATTTTGTGTGTTTTTTCTAATTCCCCAATTATGTATGTATGTGCTTTTCCAAGTTCAGTGTGCACACGTGCTTGAGATGCTACAGAAATCATTTTAGTCTTGTGCGCATAGGATGTAGCTTTGCAGTCGTTGCGTAGGTCACAAACCAACCATTTGAAATATTCTCACTTCACTGAATTTGGAAGTGTCTGGTACTAGGTGGTAAATTGTGCTCTGGTGCATTCAAATTAAATGTCCTGGTTTTCATTGCAGGCATCTTTTCCACAAGTCCTGCGTAGACCCCTGGCTGCTAGACCATCGTACCTGCCCGATGTGTAAAATGAACATTCTAAAAGCTCTAGGGATCCCGGTAAGCACCTCACAGAGCAGCCGGTTGGGGCAGGAGGGAAATACTAGCTACTTGGGTATATACTTAGCCCTTTGCCTGTCTGTTCCCATCCTTCTCTTCTTGCCATGTTATTGATTTATTAAGGGGAGTACGAGCTGAAATGTCTGGTTCTACCTCTCTTCTTCATACCACTTTGATTAGCAAGGAAGAGCATGTATGGGGGGGTTGGTTGGATGTTGGGATTTGTATGTCTGCGGTTGCCTGCTTTGTGGAGCAGAGGATTGTTTACTGGTGTTTGGTGGATTTATAGATTCTTTCACATAGCTTTTGTTTGTGCTTTAAGTCAGGACTGGATTTATGTTTTTTTAATCGTGCTCTTTGTTCAAATCTCAAAGCAAAAGGTCTGCAAGTAGTATTTTTCCTGCTATACTAGTTGAGGACAACTAATTGCTTATTCTGGGAAGCAAAATCTTTTCTTTCTCTCAGATTTCTCTTAAAATCTATCTGTAGCAATCTCTTTACTCCTAATTCCAATTAGGAAGCATTTCTCCCAGCAACTAACCACATGACATACAAGAAATTATTAAGCTCTTTGTTAGTTGGAACATTCAGATGTGATTAGAAGCTGCCAAGGGAATTGATCTTTTTAGGTTGCATGTTTACATTCAGATAGTGTGTTTCCTGTCTACCATACAGTTTCCTAACTGCAGCTATCACAGAAATCACAGACTTCACCAGGAAGAAGTGAGTCACTTTCTCACACTGTGCAAGGCTTGCCACATGAGAGTGAAATTCAGTGCTCCAATGCCATAGGCTGATGCATTAACAGGTGCTGTAAATACCCTTGCCAGTTACAGATGGTGACATGCTCGCTGACATAAGAAAGAGCTATATAAAGTAACATAGCTCATGTGAACATGCCAGGGGAGCTGATACAGCCATTCTTCAAGAGTTCATTTTCATGAAGACTGGGAGCCCAAGCAGGTTGCTGCAAAAGTTTCCACAGCAAGGGATGAAGTATGCTTTTGCTGAAGTAGGCAGATATGTTAATCAGTCTAAGATAAAAACTTTAAATGGGAAAAATTAAGTATTGTAGTTAGGATAACATGTTATTACAGTTGGGCTATTTTTTTTTCTGTTAAGCCATGTGTATTTGTCTTTAAAATGTTGAAAGATGGTACAACTGTTAAATCAGTGTTTGAGACGTCAGGAAAAAAGCAGAATGAAAGCTGCCTCTGCCATTCAACATCTCTGCACCTAAGTTAATACAGAAATTTTTCCCCAGGCTCCATGTCTCAGTTCACAGGCCTGCCAATGAGCAGTTATGCAGGATTTTGACACTTCTTTTCTGTACCCAGTGTATTGTTCCATGGCTTTCTTCTGCACCATAGAGGACCTTATGACCTCTGTTCTCACGCTGGTCCATTCACGTTTTTGCCTGAGCATTTCATTAACATGCTTTTCATCCAGCTTCATAAACAGGGGACATAAGCAAAGCAGACCTCTACTTTCTGGAGGCCTGCAGTGAGATGTTAAGGTCTTCCCAGAAAGTTTAGTACCATTAATATTTACATACATTAATATTTACATACTAATTTAAAGAGACCAGGATACATCTCTCATTCACTGGCAGCTGCTGAAGGCTAAGCATGTCTGCAGGCTGTGTGAGGCTGGGTACATCAAGGGAGAAGGACCAGAGGCCATGTGTAAGGGTTTTGGTTTATGTGACTGGCTCTTACTACATGTGAACAGCTCTGTGGTGGCAGGTATAGAACTGAATTGCCAGGAATAATTAAAAGTGGCATTCAGTTTCCTCAGCCATCATTTCTCTTCTCACAGTTCAATCTGGTTTTGTCTGTACTGCTTAGCAGAAGGGGGTCCATCCTGCTCCCTTCACTAAGAGCTTTCCACATGAAGCTTTTGTGGAAATAATTGTACTGGGCATGTAATTAAAAAATTTTAAAAAACCCAAACAAATTACTGCTGAAACCAACATGAACAACTGGGTCACATCAAGGTTTCAGAATCCTCAGTGCTGGTCTCAAAGTTGAATGTTGAATGTTAATGTTGAATGTTGAATACTTGAATGTTAATGTTCCACTAGCAACGTTTGTTTAGAGGATTTTGTTGTATGAATTTCTGTTAAAAATTCCCTAGGTTGTTCTAAGAAAATAAACTGAAAACAGCCTGCTCCATCATTTGGAGGAAGCATCCTGGCTCCCACCCCCATGGCTCACCAATTAAGTTTATAAAGGGAGAGCTGTATGCTTGAGCCTTTCCCCTCAAGGTGGCTTACAGTAGGAGATGCTGTCCATGGAAGCTGGGAGCAGATGGTAACCTTTATGTCACGGGCTTCCTCTGGCTGACAGCAAAGGGAGTCTAAGAGCATTGGGCGGATTGGGGGTTAAAAATTCCTATACAGCTATCAGTTGCTTCTCTTCATTTGCTTGCTCTGCCTTCTCTTTCTAAACTACGCCTCAACTCCTGCTCCTCTTCTTTTCCCTTCCAGTCCCCTTTCCTGCTTCTTTGTATAACCTCTCCTGCCCAGCCTTTATCCTTTGCAGTTCCTGCCCTGGTGTCAAAGCTCATTCTCCCTGCTCACCTCTTGGGACCTGTTCTCCACCCGCACAGAAACTGGGCATCCTCACCCTTCCCATTGCCTGGCACCAGCTGAAGGCACCCCATCGTGGGCATCAGTCCTGTGGGGTGCTTTCTTGTACTACCAGAAGCTTGCAGGCACCATGCAAAGCCCAATTCTCTTTGGAGAGTGTTGTTGTTGGTCCTGAATAACTTACCAGTCTCTATCAGCACATATGAACCGATACTTTCAGAGGCTCATAACTTAGCCAGCTGTCAGTAGGCTGTTGTGGAAAAAGACGTTTCCCTGGAAGAAGCTGTAAAGCTCTAGGGCTTCTCAGTGAGAGGTGGCAAACATTTCTGTAGAGTGGATAAAGCAAAATGCCATTCCCTAACCACATTCTTGAGGCTTGCTGAGCCATCTTAGCTGAAATTTCACACACAGAAAAGCAGCCTTAGGCAGGCAGTAGTCTCTGATTGGAGACCTGAGAGCAAATTTGCCAAAGTCCTTTTGCAGGCTTTTACAATGGGAGGAATGAGAAAATCTTACCATAGATAGAGCTAATGTACTGGGTTTTTTTTCCTGCCAGCTGCGTGTTTGTCCTATGGCTGTTATTAAAGAGCTGGCTTGCATGACTGCATATATTGTGCTTCATTTAGCATCAATACTCAGGATTTTCCAGGAAATGATTGGTTAAAACCCAAATATCTAAATGTTTCAATTTACTTCATATCTAAACTCTCCATTTATTTTGTAACAGAGACTTCAAACATTATCTTTGCTAGAACCAAATTTCCCAGGCTGCCGTGAGGCACCAAAATGACTGCACTCATTTTCACGGTAGCTGAGCACCCTAACATCTCTGCTTTTCACTATGGCACTCTGTAGCTCCAGAGGGTTATTAACTAACTGTGCATCAGCAAATGGTTGGCGCAACCTTTTCCACTGACTCTTTGCTGGTGAATCCAGCTCAGACTGTACCTCATTTGGCTGTAATATTTGAAGTGAATTATCGGTGAAAGTATCTTTCACTTTCAGAGACCTACATTGCTATTGGGATGATCATATCACATAAAATAGTTTCACCTGCTTCTCCTCCTTTTCTGCAAATATCTGCTGGATATGCAGACAGCTGCATTTTTGGCAGCCGATTGGATGACTTGAAGCTATTCACTAAGAGCCTTAGCCAAGCCCTCAGAAGTCAATACAAAGCCTTCCTTTGACTTTAGTGGAATTGTGCCCTCAAAGCACTTACATGCAGGGAATGAGTGAAACCATTATAATTAAACTTAGCAAATGTATCTGGGTCACTCTGACAGCAAAAGCCATAATGTATTTTTTTCGATCAGTATTTCATATCATTAGTTTTATAGTATGCTGCTTAGTTTGGGGTATTTTTTTCCAACTAAAATGATTCAGGAGTAAGGGGATTAATTATATCGAGCAATCTGGTTTTGCATCTTTAATGTTTGTTTTGCTTTCAATTGTAATTCCTTGTTTTAAAAGGCTTAAAAGTTAATGATAAAACCACATTCTAGGAATAACCAAAATCAGAGTAAAGGACAGGAAACTGATGCCCTGAAAAAAAAACTTTGAAATAGTTTTTCCTATAGTAGAGAAGAAAAAACAGGCTTTTTTTTCCCTTTAAGATACACTACTGTCAAAACCAAAGTCAAAAATGAAAATCCGAAAGCATTTGTTTTAACACCTAGGAGTGAGGGAAAGTGATAGATCTAAGGAATAATACTGGATCTAAGTCTTACAGATTATTGTTATTTCAGTTAGAAAAGTACAAGTTCAATCAGTTTCATTAAAACCTGGTGAAAAGCTGAATGTTCCTTTATCCCAGCGCTGAAGAGCTCTTGCTGCTCGTGTATTAGACTGGAGCCAGAAGATGACAAATTTTTGTCAGAGAAGAAACGTCTGGGAAAAGGCAAAACATGCTAAGTTTCTGGTTCTGCAAAATACATAATTGTATGGTAACCTTCTGTGCCTGAGTTCAAAGGGATTACTCTTGTGCTTAAAGCTAAGCATCTGTTTAAGTCCTTGCTGCATCATATTTTGTTTCATTTCTAGGTGCCTGCTGTTGGAGATAGGCAGGTAGTGAGATTTTCATAAATGCCTAAGCAAGTGAAACAACTAAGAATAGAAAAAATTGCATCCATAGAGCAGAGTACATCTCCTTCGACTTGAGCTATCCAGATGTTGGATTTCCAGACTAGCAGCTTAAGCTCATCTCTGCTTAGTACTGAGCAATAGGAAGGCAGAGGGGGCAATTCATATCACTTATGTTAGGGTGGGAGGGGGCAATTCATATCACTTACGTTAGGGTGGGATAATGACATAGTGAAATTGTTTCAAACCACTGAATTTAGAGGAAACCTCAGTGACCAATCCAGATTAGCTGTCTGACTCATAGTGAATAAAGATAAATGGGAACAACTTAACTTTACATTTTCTAGCTTAGCAAGGTATCTGTGTAGTTGCAGCTCAACCTGGCTATGTCCCTCTGTCATTTTGGAAGCTTTGCACCGTAATACACAGCATCCTTTTTTCTGCATCAGCCTTGGTTTTTAAAACTTCAAAATCCAGTTCTTGAAATAGTTATGCAAACAATTTTTCTCCATGCTTGGGGGAGAACTAGACCTGGTTCTGTGGGCAAATGGCACAAGAATCTGCTTCCTCTTAGAGGAAAAAGGGCTTTTTTAGTCCTATGTTTGTCCCCAATGTGTATGGGGAGCTCCACAGAAGTCACTGCTGTAGACATGCGAGCATCAGTCTTATAACAGGCAGGTACAGAGAAATCGGAGATAGAAACTAATCTTGGGCATAGTATCTTGGGACAAACAATCCCTTTTGCTGCCCTGTGCCCGCTTGAAGCCTAGGTGCTCTTCAGGAGTGCTCAGTGCTTAGGGATACTACAACAGGTGGTCCCCAAAGCCCCCTCTCATTGCTTTCCTTGACTTGAAGATCTTGGCTCATTCTGGAGGTGTTGGTGCCTTCACTATGTAACTGCAAGAGAGAAGTATCTATATTCCCAAGAGCTGGGTTCCATCCTTGCTCTCTCTGAACCACAGAGCAAGAAAAGCTGTGGATCAAATGATACTCTTCAAATTCCCATTATTGCTTGTTTGTTTATTTTCTCATAATTTTATTTCGTAGGAAATACAGCATTAGCAAAGGAGAAGATCTTTTGATGTTAAAAATCTTGTCTTACAAACAGCTTTAGCTTCTATTTTTGCACCCCACACATTGATGTGCCCACAGGCAGTTCTCTTGAATTCTTACTCCTGAAAGCTCTGTTACCAGCTCTAAAAAATGTGTATTTATGGAAAAGATAATCATTCCCCTTCAGCTACTCTCTCTGTTTACATTTGTAATCTGACTCAGCAATCTGCCTGTGTTGAGCAGATCATGTCAATAAGTGAGTTAATTCTTTGATGTGTATTCTTTCAAACCCTGTCAAAAGTATAAATAAGAATATTTAGAGATTATAGATGACACAGTTTAATACTGAATATTTCCAATGCATACTTTGGATCTCTCTTCCAACAAATTGTGTTAAGTTTTAAGTACATGAAAACAAATAAACTGTGAATGTTTGCTCATATATTGCCATTTTCAATACTGAAAGTGAAAAACCCTAAAGAAGTGGCAACAGGTAAATTCAATCTTTTTTATCAAGTAAAACCCAGTTTTCTTATTTTTCTTCCCATTAGCCAAATGCAGATTGCATGGATGATATACCTCCAGATTTGGAAGCATCCATAGGAGGACCTCCAACCAACCAGATAACAGGAGCCAGCGATATAACAGTGAACGAGAGCTCTGTAGCCCTGGATCCCCCAGTGCGGACTGTGGGAGTACTACAGGTCATCCAAGATGTAGACTCCTTTCCCCAGGCTGGGGAGGGTAACTTCACAACAAGCAGTAAGTTCCTCTTTCTGGCAGAATTTGCACTGAAATAAATGTTTAGAAACCCGAATCACAAACCCATCTCTAGTGCGGGGAAAGTGGCCTTTGAGGGCTTTTCACTGGAGCAGTGGCCTTACTTTAAGACCAGCGGAAATCTACAGGGTAAGTAAATTTTAAGTGTCATGTTCTACTGTACTGCAAACACTTGCAGCGTGTGTGCAACTCAGTGTGTTCAACGGCAAACTCTAATTGGAGTCCTCTGCATGGACAAAACAAGTTATTGCAGTCAACACAACACAATATAAACCTATTGTCATCTTCAGATATTGTTTATAGTAGTTGATCCAATTTACCATGATAGCCCACCTTGTATCACCTGTCTTCTTTGTGAAGCAGGTTGGTACATGTCTTTTCCGCACTGGACTACATGTTACTCTGTGGAAGCTATTCTTACCTGAATATCATAAAATAAATAGTGAACACAGCGATCACTTTGGGTCAAGAAAAAAAGACTGTTTAATTCTGGTTTGGCTGTTCCTTTATCTTCTTCCATCAACTGAAGCTTGTCTGATTATTTGTTTATACTTGAACTTCTCATTTCAGAAGAACTGATGGTCAGAGTTCCTGTACTTGAAAACCTGAGGGAAATGAAACAATGCTGACAACTCGGGGGGGGGGGAGGAAGGGAGAATTTGGGATGTTTTCAGTGTGGTTTTGCTTGTTTAAGGTGCACCGTTTGAACCAGTAACTTCTCAAAATGTCTTCACGGCTCTGTTCCTAAAAATTATGTTCTTTCTTGAAAAATCTACTTTAACAGTTTTAAAAGAATGTTGTCAGCTGTTCTGAGTGAGGATTGTGCTAGTCTAGAATTCTTATTTTTAGGTAAAATAGCAGTAGAAACTAAATCTGTTTGATACCAGTCAGTGTATTAGTATTGACAAGGCTGTTGTAGAAAATCACCAGGTATACTTGAAGGGAGGTAGACAAAAATACAGGTTTGTGTATAGAGTCAGCATAAGTCCTGGGAAAAAATTACATATTTTCAACCATTTCTAGGTAATACTATGGGCCTGGGAGTGAAAACGGAGACAAGTAATAATATGATGTGTAAAGGTGGGAGAGAAAGATGAGGGAGCTAAGCTGCAATGGTTTTACATTAGCATCCTTACTCCATGGAGAGACTTGATAATCACATTTTTCCTCGTATTGCAGGCAGTGCCATGGCAGTGAGAATAACCTGTGGAAACACTAGACTCGCAACCTTAGCTACAAGTGATGCAAAAGTGGATTTTTAAGTTCTCCCTTTGTGGATTAGGTGCTGGTTTCAGGTTTGGTTCTTTCATGGTATAAGTCCTGGATCCAGCAAGGGGTGAGCAGGGCTGTAGGCCCATCTGTGGTGAGCTTGTCAACTGGTGACATGCAACATTCGCAAGCCTCCTTGGGTGCTGGCAAGAGCTGTTCTTTTGTTCCTTCCAGTAATTGTTTTGAAATTCATTTGAGGCTGATGTAAACCATGAAAGATTTTTCCTTCATGGTTCCACAGTGTAACTAAAGAAGGGGCTAGATGCTGGTCTCAGCTGTACCCTCTTAACACTCCTGAAGTGAGCAGCTCCTCTAGAAAATGATTATCCTTGTCCTGCTACTCTTTACAAGGTCTGCTGTTGAAGCTGGGTAGGAGGGCTGTGGTGTGCCCTTTACGCCCAAAGCTTCATGCACATGCTGAGAAGAGCTAGCAGCCTGGTGTGAAGCCCAGCCCTAGGGGCAGTCCACGCTTTTCATCCTGGAACTCTGGCACACCGAGAAGCAGCTCTTCTGGTTTGTCATCAAGGGTAACAATGGTGTGTAGGCAGCCAGGGCACACAAGAGCTCAGCAGCTCTCCAGATACTCCCTTCCCCTGCAGTTTTGTTTCCAGTCTGTGGGAGTCCAAACACATTTGTTCTTCATTTTCCAAGTTGCCAGCTGAGTAACTGGGTGGAAAACTTGCTCTGAGCCAGCAGAGTACTGCTGGGCCCGCAATACTTTGGTTTTTTCCTTACCTTTAACAACATGGGGCAATAGGCACTAAGACTGGGCAGTCCTGAAGGCTGACAGCAGAGCCCATGGACTAGGAGCTCACACAAAGACCAGTGATCTGTCTAGGCACATGGGTAATGAGGCAGCAAACCATAGAGCTTCAGGAGAGCCCATCACTTGGAAGAGGCTGGGCATTTGGTATGGGGAAGGACTGTGAAAAGGGGCTTTCCCTGGTTATTTGAGAAAGAGAGACGAGAGCAGGGAGGAGAAGCTGGCAGATGGCCTGAGCTCAGTGAAGGTTGTGGGCCACGTGCCATCACAGGGGTGACTTGTGACCCACTGCTAAAAAAAGACCTTTCCAGTTGTTTTGTGAGGAAAGAGGAGTCCTGAGGAAAGCTCAAAGGACCTTGGGAGGTTCCAAAACCTGGTGTGGATCTGCCTATGCTGCGCCTGTCACGCACTGTCACTCAGAGAACTCTAGTTTTAATGCATGGTTAGCTGTTGTCACTCACCCATCATGGATAGACATGAATCTTAATCTGGTTTTCTCATCTCAGTGAGAATTACTTGAATATTAGTCAGTGGTAGGTATGCAAGTTTACATGCTGTCATCACATCCAAAGTGGTGCAATTTGCACTATTTCCCAGAAACAGAGCACTTAGGTCCTTTCTTGCAGCAGAGTTGCAGCAAATAAGATGTCTTTAGTTGAAAGTTAGGGGCTGTGTTCCAATAGTGATGGGAATTTGTCTCTCCAGCTGCCTTATGTGGATCTGAGGGATTCAGGCACTCTGAAAGATAGAACTTAGCATCTTAGGCAGCCTGAACTCTTAAGCCAGTGGAAGGGGAACATCAGATAGCAACTCTAGGTTAAATAACCAATTCATAGCTGTTGTATAGATGGGGCTTTATAGGCATTGTGATACTGTTTATTGTGTTCAGGCATTGCATTTCTTATTTCCAGGATCCTCATAGTTACACAACTGCAGAGCTTGCTGAGCGTGCCCTTTCTGTGAACTAGGCTGCCTGGGAATTTGCAGGATGACGCTGCCTGCTTCTAGGAATCTTTGCTGAAGTTGCTAGGTTCTGGCCTCTTTATATAGCATTAGTGATGGGAGCAGACTCCAAGGCTGACTCTGCGCTGGAAGTTTTTCTTCCTCTTGTTGTTGAATCTGTGCAGACTACTTCCAATGCAGTCTTGATGTGGCTCCCTGTACCCAGCATCAAGGGTTCTTGCATCCCCCTGTGTGCCTGGCAAAGTTCAGCGGTCCAGGAGGTAAAGGACTTAGATTCTCTTTTCTGCCCACTTCAACAATACTTTGCTTAATTGTTGTTGCATCCTTTTTGTTTGCTGATTAATCATTCTGGCATTGTTGTCTTACTTTGGGTTTAATTTCCTTTTCTATGTTTCCAATGAGTATTCAGAGCCAGAATTGCTCCCACAGTGTGTCTGGAGGGAGGATATTTCCAGAGTACTGTTCACATTGGGTGAAATTCCATCTCCATTGAAATCTGGTGGCAAAGCTCCCACCTACTTCAGTGGGGCCAGATTTTCATTTCTGGAATTTGGCCAGTGCTTTTCTTTTTATTTCTCTGTGTGTGCTCAGCAGACATTTCCTCTTCTCTCCCTTCCTTTTTTTCCCCATGCTCCTGACCAGATAATGTCTTCCATGGAACCCTGGACGATGTGGTGTGTTATGAACATCTGGATGGGACTTCGTTTGGGGGCCCACCCCTAGGGTTCCTTGCTAAACCAAGTACCTTCTGAGTAGCACTGAGCACTTTAAAATGGACCGTCAGTTTCTCTGAGCTGGCTTCTACCAATATCCAAGCCTTCATCAAGTCTCTCGGGCACATCTACAGCCTGAAGTCTTCAGTACTTAGTGACTGCTCTCTGTGGTGGGATTTTATGCAGGATCCTGGTATAGTATCTTGTAATGTGGTATTTCTGAAATCAGTTGATGAAAATGGATGGAAAAATTGAAAAACTGGAGTTTAAAAAAAAATGTGCGAAATACATAGAAGTTCATCTCGGCCAAGTTTCCTGTGTTGACCCTATTGGTTTTCAGCTCTCCAGAAGGTATGAAAGAAGATAAGCTAAGGCTCTCTTTCCACAATAATGTATCATAGCAATCTGTTGCCTAATATTTACTAGTGAGTTACACAAAATGCTAACAGACATTTCAGCACAGGTGATGTTTCCTGCTGGGCAGGTGATGTGACTGTGGGCTGGTCTTGGCTAAAATCTGAATGTGGAGAAGCTCTGAGCTACAGCAGATTTGTAGTGGAAAGGGGATTTGGCATTTGAGGAGGACATTCTTTGGGTCAGGCTCAGCTGGGATTGAATGATAAGGTTAAAAAAGCTAGTTCACTGGGAAAGTAGCATTTAGGTATTTTAAAGGTTGTGTGGTGACACTCGCAAGGGAAAATGGTTTTTCATCTTCTATAGCATTCATGGTTCTTCATCTTTCTCAACCCATGTGGCATTTGCAAGTAGAAAATGTGCACTGCCTGAGTCTTTGTTCTGTGTTGGTGAATACCTCTAGTTTTGCAATTCAGACAAGCTTTTATCTTCTCTTCAGTGGGATGTCTCGTCACACTGCATAAGGCCTCAGAAATCCCTCCAGCACTGTCTCTGTACTTGGAGGAAGATCCATAAATAATTTACTGCAAACACGCGCAGGAGTTCCAATATGAAAACCCACAAACTCTCTCCCAGGGTGCCATGGCAGTTGCAAAGTCCACTGAGTTTGGCGGGCTGTGCAGCAGTGTGGGCAGTCTACAGAATACCGTCAGTTCTTTTTCTGTCTCTCATTTCATTCTTACCATAAAGCCCTGCCAACATATAGCTCATCGTGACTGTGAGGACACTTTCAAGTCTCTTTGATAGCTCTTCATTAAATCTATTAATATAACTTCTCAAGTAATTATTATGATCTGCATATGTCTAAAATGTCTTTGTGAAGAATAATCAGCCTTTGGAAGTGGAGGAAAGTGCATGGTAAGAATCTGATCCACTATTGTCTTGCAACCACTTGACTGTTCCTCCTTGCTATTAAAGGAGGTTTTTTAGGCAGAATGCAAAGGGGGAGGAAAAGGTGGAAACACTCCCTAGACAGTAGTTAATGCAGAAAGTTATTAACACTTGCATTAGCACCTATCACTGTCCTGGAGACAGAATACTGATGGGACCTAGTTAAAGATTGAGCAGATTTGGTCCCATGTGCCTGGAGTATGACATAAGTCCTGCTAGCTCTATTAAAAGCCTGTGTAGATGTTGCACTAAATAGTTACCATGGACTGAAAATTCCAGAGAGCTGAGGTCCTAGATTTGTTTTGAGACTCACACCAGTGCCAACATAGCATCAGTGGTTTGACAGAGCAGCAGTGGTTTGAAAGAGTCACGAAGTGAAATCTAAGTGGCACCAAAAATGTGCTCTGGATTATTACATACACCTGCAAAGACTCCTGCCTGGCTCTGTGAATGGACAGTGAAGTTTTCCTGTTATAAAACTGCTCTTCCTTTCTGTGTTAAGATGTGAAATACAGACAGAATGTTTCTGTACAGCAGATTGCAAAAAGCGATTTACAAAAATGATGTGAAACAAGGAACAAATCAGAAGTCTAATTCATTAATTCATTTTTATGTTTGTTTTCTGTTTCACAACTCCTATGTAGACTGGCATTAAGTACGAAGCAAGGATGAAAACACGGGTTCCCAAATCTCCCTTCTTCCCTGCAGACACCATGAGCTGTGTCTGTGCTCCAGTCGGGTGGCACAGTAGGTACACACGATAGTTTGGCATAACCTCAGGTGCCAAAAAGGCTGCAGATCTTCAGAAACTTGTTTAGTAATCAACCAGGGACAGATTTAGAAGAAAATGTCCTCCTTCAGTAGTGGAAGCTCCATTTAGATGTCTGTCTCTACATATAAATGCTGTGGTATTTACCAGCTTGCCTTCTCTGTCCCACGTTACTTGTTCTGCCTCCTTGTTGCACTTCCGTTGTGCAGCTGCCTTGTCAGCACAGTCCAGGAGCTAACCAGATTCTTCCTGGTTTGTTTTTCTTGCTTGGATCAGTTCCCTGATCCTGAAATAGTTGTGCCAGTACAACAGGAGGAAAGAAATGCAGAGCACAAGAGAAGAGTGGGACATACAAGCCAGATTTCATAGCACTATTGCCAAAAGCAAGCATACTATCGCAGACACAACCAGACCCTATACAGCTGTCTGTTTGCCCAGAAATCAGGATAAACAAATAGGCATGAAGTAAAAGTAAGCATGAAGCTTCAAATCTCATTTGAATGCTCATATCTGAGTGTACAGGCATTTTATTAACGGTCAGTGAATAAAACAGACATAAGGGATTTATTATCTATGACGATGAAACTTGGTAAGGAAAATGCTAGTGTAAAAAGTGTGTGTACTGGGTTTGTGCGGCAAGGTTTTGGTCGCAGGTGGGTCGCAGGGGAGGCTTCTGTTGGAAGCTTCCCCTATGCCCTATGTCCAGTGGAGCCCATGCTGAAGCAAGCAGCTGGCAGGACCTGTGGCTCCATGGAGAGAGGAGCCTGTGCTGGAGCAGGTTTGCTGGGGGGAGCTGTGACCATGTGGGGGACCCACACTGGGGCAGTCTGATCCTGAAGGATTGTACCCCATGGAAGGAACCACACTGGAGCAGTCTGATCCTGAAGGATTGTACCCCATGGAAGGAACCACACTGGAGCAGTCTGTTCCTGAAGGATTGTACCCCATGGAAGGGGCCCACACTGGAGCAGTCTGTTCCTGAAGGATTGTACCCCACAGAAGGGACCCACGCTGGAGCAGTCTGTTGCTGAGGAACTGCGTGCCATGCAAAGCCCATGCTGGAGCAGTTCCTGAAGAACTGAGCCCATGGGAAGGACTGACGTTGGAATAGTTCATGGAGGACTGTCTCCTGTGGAAGGGACTCAGTGCTGGAGCAGGGAAAGAGTGTGAGGAGTCCTCTCCTGAGGAGGAAGGAGCGGCGCAGACAAATGTGATGAATTGACCACAAGCCTCATTCCCTGACACCCTGTGCTGCTGTGGGGGAGGAGAGAGAGAACTAAGGAGCAAAGTTGAGCCTGGGAAGAAGGGAGGGATGGGGGGAAGGTTTGGGTTTGTTTCTTACTATCCTGCCCTAATGAGACATTCCCAAATCGAGTCTGGTTTGCCCAGGATGAAAATTGGCAATCTCCCTGTCCTTATCTCAATCCATGAGCCTTTCATGGTATTCTCTGTCCCCTGTCCAGCTGAGGGAGTGATAGAGAAGCTTTGGTGAGCACCTGGTGTCCAGCCAGGGTCAACCCAGCGCACTGTGGTGGCACACAAGCATGCCTTTTGTATATGTATATGTATACATATACATATATATATATGTATATGTATATGTATACATATACATATATATATATACCAAATTGCTTTGAATGGACATTGCATCCATGCAAGCGAAAAGGGGATTTGAGGACTGGGATCAGGGATAATATAGCTTATAACTTTCTTTATATTTCACTATCTTCAGCCGACAGCTAGATAAAACATGAACAAGAAAGCTTTTAAAGCAAAATGGACAAACAATGTAGAGTAAATTACAGATCTGAACTCAGAGAGACTGAATAACTTAATACACACTGATCTCTGACTTATACTTGAGAATGAAAGCATTGCCTTGCAAGAGATGTTCAGCATCTTGCACACAATCTGCTTGATTGTTTAGGACTCATGCTCACATCTCTGGTGTCTGTGGAGCTTTGATTTTCATCAGTTTTTATACAAAAGCCTTCACTGAAATCATCAGGAAGTGCTGTTTAAGATACAGTCTGCCACTGTGGTTCTGAATCTTTTTCTGACCAATTCAGGAACAAAGACAAATGGGAGACGAGGGTCCAGCTTGGATCTGCACATGAAAGTAAGAATTAACAAGTAAGACTGAGCAACAGCAAGGGATCATTCCAGGGTCAGTGCTGCTGGGTGCTGCCATTATTTCTGACAGATAATCAAATGCAAAAATAATGCTCACCTGTACTGCACAAGTCCCACAGACCACTGCCGGGGTCGGGTTCTATATAGTCTACTAGTCCTTATATGCACAGACAGTAACAGCTAGACCCATTTCTGAAAAATTCACAGGTAAGAGCAGATTATGGCAAACAAACAAATCTAATACCTTTACTGGGAAAAGAGAAGCAGTGAAAAGGCAGCTGTGCCTGTGGTAGAGTAAAAACACGAGGCTGAGATACTGGAAGCTCATAGAAAGTAGTGTCATTTCTGCAGCAGTCACCTTGATTCTGCTTGCATGTATTTTGTTCTGACTGTGTTGCATCATAATAGAGTATACATTTGCCTTAGTGCTCCCACAGTGTCATGGCCACTTTGAAGGTAACTCAAATGAAGTAAGCCAGGCAGAAGCTCTGCCAGATACCGTTTCCAGTCATTGTTATATATGTTTTTCTCCTTACTCATCTAGACTTTGAGTCTCTAAATGTGCAAGAGAAGTGTTTGCACATGGAAGCAGTCTGGTTTCCCACAAGCATTTAAAGGATCAGGTGCATGCTTACTCCTGTACTTCTTGTGCTGTAGCCAGCAGTCCTGATTTCTCAAAAAGCACGAGAGTTGCATTTAGAAGCAGATTAAGTGAAAGAAGCCTGTATGCATGTACTTGTATCATGTTTATTTTATGACAGATAAATAGTCCTGGAGGAGATGTTTGGCCTGCAAAAAAGCATCCAAAAAAGCTCAACTTAAAGTTTTCTTCAACAGCAGCTCAGATTTCATGATGATGATGAGGGGACTGGAGCACTTCCCATAGAAGATAGGCTGAGAAAGTTGGGGCTCTTCAGCCTGGAGCAGAGAAGGCTGTGTGGAGACCTCATAGCAGCCTTCCAGTACCTGAAGAGGGCCTATAGGGATGCTGGGGAGGGACTCTTCGTTAGGGACTGTAGTGACAGGACAAGGGGTAATGGGTTAAAACTTAAACAGGGGAAGTTTAGATTGGATATAAGGAAGAAATTCTTTACTGTAAG
>JAOEHY010036009.1:0-18739 GCA_025447955.1 Psilopsiagon aurifrons
TTCTCTGGGCACCCTGTGCCAGCGCCTCAGCACCCTCACAGGGAAGAGCTTCTTCCTTATCTCCAACCTGAACTTCCTGTTTAATCACATCACTTACTGATTGGGGAAAGCTCCAACCATGGTTCAAGGGCACACTCTGAAGTCACAAGGCACCCATGTGATGTTATTCCTAACTCAACTGCGCGGTTTTGAGGCTGTAAGCACCACAGACAGACAACAAAATGCACCACATTAACACTCAGACTATCCTAGTCTTGCTCTCTGATAAGCTGAGAACATCTCCCACTGCTCCATCCACCACCCTGCTTTTACAAACTCCAGCTGTGTAGAACACATGGGGCTCACCAGGGCCAGTCTCCAAGACCCTTCCAAGCACTTGCTCTAACCTTGTGCAAGCAGGAACTCCACTGTGCCCAGATGTCCCTCAGATGCAGCCATCATCAGCGGCGTCCGGCCCTGCTTGTCTGCCATGTTCACATCGGCGCCGTGCGTGAGCAAGAGATCTACAATCTGCAACACATGAAAAGAGAACACACGTTGCATGGAGAGACCAAGCTGGAGCCAAGGAAGAGCAGAGCTCTTGCCTTGAAAACTCACCCCACCAAGGCATGGTGCCCTCTGGGATTATTGCAGGGATACAGGAGAAGCAACTGAGGTATAAAGACAGGAAAAATGACCTTTTAAGTCATAGAATCATAGAATAGTTGGGGTTGGAAAGGACCTTAAGCTCATCCAGTTCCAACCCCCCTGCCATGGGTAGGGACACCTCCCACTAAACCATGGCACCCAAGGCTCTGCCCAACCCGGCCTTGAGCACTGCCAGGGATGGAGCATTCACAACTTCCCTGGGCAGCCCAATCCAGTGCCTCACCACCGTCACAGAAAAGAAAGTCAAAAGCATCCTATTTGCTTCCCAAATGGTGAGATAACACAGGACTTAAACACAAGGTGCTCAGGGTGTTTGAAGCATCAACATCACTTCTTCTCACTCCCATCAGTTTCCAGAACAGCTTGGGCTTGTCTTCTCCACCCGTATTTCAGCAAGATGGAAGGGATGCCCTGACCCAACGCTTTAGACCATCCTGACAGTGCAAGGAACCCACTCACCTGCCAGTGGCCCTGTCTGACAGCGCTGAAGAGTGGAACGACCCCGCGGCGGTTGGGCTGTGCCACAGCAGCTCCCTGCTCCAGGAGGAGCCGGCACACATCCAGCTTCCCTCGCCCAGCTGCTGCCGTCAGAGCTGCAGGACAGAGAGAAGCAGTGAAGGGAAAGAGCCATGCTCACCACGGGAGTTTTTCCTACCTGGAGGCATGTCCTTCTGCTGGGTGCCAAAGGGACGGTGTCTGAAATGTCAAACGTATCTCACAACAGGCAAAATGAACAAAGAAAATCATGGAATATCAGATTGGTTTGGGTTAGAAGAGACCTTAAAGCTCATCCAGTTCCAACCCTCCTGCCATGGGCAGGGACACCTTCCACTAGAGCAGCTTGCTCCAAGCCCCATTCAACCTAGCACTAAATACCTAGAGCATCACAGAATAGGTTGGATCAATACCTAAAGTAGGCTGGATCAGTACAGTTCTGGCTCTTGTCATTTTAGTATACTTCAAAGGTTAACTCTTCCAAGAAAAGATCTCAAAATGTTATCAAAAGAGGCTGATGGGGGCAATCAGCTTTTACTATGCTCTTTAAGACACAGTGAAACTGGATGGGAACCACAATGTAGAGCCTTGTTTCATGAAACCTTCACCATCTCCTCCTGTGCCTCCTGCAGGTTTCCCCACAGGAAAAGCCACAGGCTGCAAGACTGAGTGTGTTTTAGCAGGGGCACCACATCCAGAGAAATAACAGGTCTTTATGTATGTGCTGCCTTGACAAGATCTTCTGCAACCTGCCCTTGATTCATCCCACCATGACTACAAGAGAGCCAGTGAGAGATGAAGCTGGAGGCACTGCCAGATCACTGCCAGCCACTGGATGTCAGGCAGATTCATGGCTTTTCTGTGTCCAAACAAGCAGAGAGCAGCATAACTCACCTGCAAGGGTCTTTGTGTAAACCCAAATCCATCTCTCATTTCCAGCATTACAGATGCTCACAGTATTACAGGTGGGAAGAGCTTCAGAGCAATTCCCTTCACAAAATGCACTGTTAACTCCAAGTATGGTTGGGTTAGAAAAGACACATTCCATCTGAAAATAGTTCCAGTGCAGGACCTGCTTTTGACTCACTTTTGATATTAATTTTAGACTTTTCAGTTCCTCCCCTCCTCTCCCTAACTTTGTGTGCACTTGAGCACAGCTCCTCTGCCTCGATGCTCCGCTGCTTCTCGTAGGAGTTGGAGCAGAAGGTGGGAGTCTATTTCGAACTGACGTAGCTTGTTTTTCCTCTGAAGTACAGTGCTGTGGGATGGCTGATTACGAGGTGTTGATGGGTTTCCAACTGCAACAGCGTTCACGTTGGGGGATTTAATTAATTCTCTATTCTGTTCCACATTATGGTTGAGTTTGCTTCTCTTGGGGTTGAGAGATAGCAAGAGTTAAAAGGAAAAATCATCTTGCTGCCACAAGTAGAACATGCTGCAAAATCTATAATCAGATCCATGTGGGTTTTAAACGTAAGCTACAAATATAGAAGGAGGATGGTGTCTAATGTGCACGGCAAAGCGACTGGTATGCAGGGCTCTGGGGTTCTATTTCTAAACCTGCCTGCACTCGAAATGTTGCGTGTTAATTTGAGGCACCTCAGGTCAAAATGACTTAGGTTTGCAACAACGAAATGACTGTAAACCACCAAAGTGTTCGGTGTTCACCAGGAAATGGAAAAGACGACTGGAACAGGACGGTTTGATCCATGGGCATATCCTTCTCCATTCTGCCTTACAACCCACTTGACCTGCACTGATGTCTTTTTGCTACTGGGTTCCTCAGGGTCAAAGCAACCAGTGAGGGTACGTAGCTCCAGCCTTTCCTTTGCAGCTCCAACTCAAGGGAAGCTCGAAAGCTTCTGTGCTACTCAGCCTTCAGCCCTTATGGCTTCAGGAAGGTTCCGTGCTCATGGCCTGGCTTTGCTGCCTGCTGCTGAGAGGGAGCTCTCCAAGCTCGCCTTGTGCCATGTGCAGATATCCAAGCATCTATCCTCAGACATGGAGAAACAATGAGGGGTGGAAGGAGGGTGCTCAGTCCAACTGGAGCCTAGGAGACCACCTCACTAAGGCACACTCAGACTGCATCCATGCCTGTGCTTTGAAGAGAAGTTTGGACTACATAACCCCCTGTGGTCCCTCCAACTGTACCTGTACCCTCTACCTCCAGCCTTCTAACCAAAGCCGCTTTGACATCTCCAAACTCCCAACTCCATTGATCACCACCTCAATCCCATGCTGGTATCCAATGGTCAGCACTATCCAGTGGCTGGTATACAACTGCCCAAGCCCAAAAGCTCAAACAAACTACTTCAGGAAAAGATTCTAGAAGGACATGCTCATTTAAGCCTTTCAGCACTCCTTATCAACCATGGCCAATTTCAAGTCATCTCTTAGAAGACTTATCAGCCTGTTTCTGACACCACCAATGGCCACCCAACAACCACTGGTCTCCAAAACCTGTGTGTTGAAGAAACTGGAAAAGCCAAGGAAAGGTGAAGGGAGGAAAAGAGAGAAATGGTTTTGTTGAAGTTTTACTATTTGCCAGAGAGCTCCTGTGGCCCAGCATGAGCAAGGCAAGGCCACCAAAGTCAGCCAAGGAGCAGCAACCAGGATCCTGTGCTGGAAACCAGGAACGTTCATTTTGCAGCTTTCTTTTCTATAAGGATGTAGTGCCAGGAGAACAACTCACTGTAATAACAAAGTCTTGGCATGAAGAGCAGAGAACAGTTGCTGTGTGTCTCAAAACACAGCCCAAACAGAACTTGAGAGAAGCTTCAGGAGTGGACGTGCCCCTCTCCATCCATCAGCGAGCAACAAGCCACAGTCTCCAACACCAGGGATGTGCAACAGCACACTCAGCCCCTGCTGCTGTGCAGAGCAGGTCTGTTTTCTTCAAGGAAAAACAACTTTATCTGGAGAAGGAATCATTAAATTGCTCCTATACAGCACGTGGATCTGTTTCACAGCTTGGCAGCAAGACAAGAGCAGCTTGATGGAGTTGTTCTTTGTACCTCCAGCTATGATGGAGTTATTACAAGTGACTCAGATACTTTTGTGCTAGGTTTTGGTATCAGCCTTGTCCCAGGGGGAAATACTCCATCTGGAGTTGGATATAGTGTGCTGTCAGCAATCCCTGAACTTATGATGTAACTTGGCACTGCCGTTCAGATGATATCAGGCTGACATCACCAAGCCAGGCAGTCAGCTCTGCTCTGCAGAAGATCAGACTCATGAGCAATAAGCATCCAAAAAGACAAGGCACGATTCAGATTTTTAGAGCAGATTGTTCTTTTGAGGTGGAAACCACCATTTCTCTTCAAATTTATCTAAAGTTGCTATTTACTTTGGGGAAAATCCTAAGAATAATAAAAAAACACTGTGGAGTCTTGTGATTTGTGAGGCACAAATCCACATTCCCACCTATCCCAGTTACTCAGAAACCCCTCTCAGATAAACTCTCAGATGTCTCCAGCTTCTGGCATTGTTCAAGGAAAGGAACGGGAAGGGGGACAAGAAGACATGGAAAAAGCTTCTGCTGAAGAGTCCTCAAGGAATGACAGAGCTGCCCAGGACACATGGAAAGAGGGGAGAGAAGAGCTGGATGTTTTCAGGGAGAAGAGTTAGACACCAGCTCAGCAAAGACCTATGGCTTTCCAGGTTCATCCAGAAACCCAGGACTATCTTCACTCGAGGAGTTCATTTGTAGTTCGTCTGATGGTGCCCATGAGGTTACTTTGCAGGGAGACAACTTAGTGCATTTGATCAAAACCTGAAGGCATCTGGATCACTATCCTATTCACAAGACAGTCTCTCTGGACCCAAACATCAGAGAACATTGTGGATGAGCTGTCTGGTCACCACTCCAAACTTTGAGCTCACTGGTAGCAAAGCCATTGTCCTATTAGTATGCTCAGTCATTTCATTTGGCTAATTCCATATCCCATTTTCTTTTTCTCCCATGATACCCTGAGGGCACTTTTAAATTGCTTATTTGTCTGTGTTGCCCTGATTTCCACTAATAATGGCACAATGCCCTTGTTATTCAGGTCTGTTCCTGTGGGAGCAGGACCTGGCTCCTTCACGCCCTGCAAGCGGCCCAGAGCAGCTTGGCCACCCGCCAGACAACCCACCCCTCTAAATCCCATCCTTTAAAGCTCAGGGGCAATATTATCTGATGGACTACATTCATTCAGCCTTCCAGAGCCTAAAGGGGTGACAAGGAAGCTGGAGAGGGGCTTTGGACAAGGGCCTGGAGGGACAGGCCAAGGAGAATGGCTTTAACCCGCCAGGGGGAGATTGAGATGAGCTCTTGGGCAGAAGTTCTTCTCTGTGAGGGTGCTGAGGCGCTGGCACAGGGTGCCCAGAGAAGCTGTGGCTGCCCCATCCCTGGTAGTGTTCAAGGCCAGGTTGGATACAAGGGCTTGAGGGAACCTGCTCTGGTGGAAGGGGCTGGAACTGGAGGAGCTTTAAGATCCTTTCCAACTCAAAACATTCTAGGATTCATGTGATTACCAGGCTCCAAAAAGGCTGCACTTTGAATGGTACAGGGTATAAACCAGCTCAAAAGATAATCCCACTTCTCTCTGCCCCCTTCTATCCAGAAGCAACCTGATCTAGGACCAAGCCACATGCCAGCCCCAGTCTGTACCCTTGGATCATGCCATTAGTGAGCAAAGCTGACAGAATCAAAATCAGTGCTCTGTTACACAGAGAGGAACATTACCAGGGATACAAGGAGATTAGGGAGGAGTGGATCATATTTATGAGGTCACTGGAGTTAAATCTAACAACTCCATGTTTGAGTACCTCAAGAAATGCAGATGATGGTGAGGATCGTCTGTAGGGAGTGGAAGGGGTGGATGACTGCTTTCATTTGAAGTTAGGAAAGCAGGGTGTCTGATTTATACCCATCCATATAAACATATAGTATTGTACAAAAGAACATTTGTTTCATTACCAGGTCCTAAATAATGCTAAGTTTTAGGAAAATTAATGGATAATTTAACAGGTGACTGCAAGCTCCACCCTGGCACCTGAAAACAAAGCAGAGGAACTGATCCTTCTCCCTTCATGCGAACAATGCCAGGGATCAGGATGCATCAGGTGATGGGGAGCCCATAAATACAAACACTGACATGCAAGAAGCAGCTACAGCAGCTACAGCAATCACCTGTCTCTCCCCAAAGGCTGTCAAAGCTGTTGATCTGGGCTCGCTCCACCTCCTCTTCGTCTTTTTCTGGAAGATCGAGCAGGTAGGAGACAATCTGAAACCAAACGAGACGTCAGCTCACAAACGTGTTATATACTGCTGACATCTTAACACGAGCTGCTCTGAATACACAGTGGAAAAGGAACAGCCTTTGCCTGGCACCCTGAGCTCAAGCAAATATTCTTCCAGAGATCAATCATTGAACCTGATAAAGGAAAACCCCAAACACATCCAAGTGTCTTGATACGACTGCCCATGGTGAGCCTGCATTGTGTCAGGTCCTTAGAACTGTGTCTGTCCTGCTGCAATGACCAGACGCATGGAATGGATGTGCCTCAGGAGGAGCTGAAGCCAGAAGGAGGATTTGGATAAAGTGAAACCCCTCCTCAAGGGATGGAGAAGGGGCTGCTGAGGGCCTAGGCTCTGCTGTGGTGGCAGTGGTTGACCTGGCAGTTAACATTTGGACTCTGATCTTAAAGTTCTTTCCCAATCTCAGCAATTCTATACATCATTTCTCACATTACAAATCTGTATCAACATAACAGGAGGAAGCTCTTTGGCTCTTCTCCCTTCTCCCTGACATACAGTCCAAAGCTACACGGTCTCACACTCCCCTAACAGCGCCAGAGGAGCAGTGTTAGCTGCATGCTCTTTATCCAGCTCTGCTTAAAGGTTTATCCTAACAACTTTAAGGCTTGTTAAGCTTCCTCTCTTGGACACCTGCCTAGGCTAAAGGATCTGTGAACCCTGCTGCCTGGGAAGCGGAGGAAGAGTAGGACAGAGAGATACTGATCCACCTCCAAGACCCTCTTTGGTCAATGTTTTGGCTAGCAAACATAGCCAAACCTTGGTTTCCCACCCCACAGAGGCAGGGCTGTGCTGGTAAATCTTACCTCGGTATAACCCATGCTGGCTGCAGCGATCAGTGCCTGCTGGATGGCGTGGCTCTTCTTAAACACTCCCTGTTGCTGCCCAGCCATGGTCCAGTCACACTGGATCAAGAACTTCACCACCTCCAAGTGTCCTCTGAGAGCAGCGTGAACCAGAGCGCACTGACCGTTCTTGTCCAAATGATCCACCTTAAAGAGATGACAAAACACAATTAAACCAAATCACAGGCAAAATACCTTCATTTCCTCAGAGTTTCCATCCTGGATTCAAAATCATGCCACATGTGCAGTGTGTGCATTTTTCTGGTCAGTCATCCCTTCCATGACCAGAAAACAACCGTCCCCAAAGAACTCTGCCCCAGGCTTAGGCATCCTCTTGGCCACAAATGTTTGCTTTGGGTGAGTTACTATTAAACCCTCAGCTTTCATCAGCTGCCTGCAGACTCAATGGCTGCAAAAGCATTTTTCCCCTTCGTGTCCTGAAGTCGTGTTTCCCAGGGACTGAAATCATACACACTGCTCTCATCGCCTTCATGCAAATCCACACAAGGAAAACCAGATTGTTTTACAGATACCACTGCCCTGGAGAGACACTGAAGTGCCTCAGTCGAATGCACTGACATGAACCCAGGGCAGGCAGAAGTCAATTGGAAACAGAGATGGCGCTTGGCAGCCCTATTAGAACTTCCCCGGTTGGCTTTTCAGGACAGGGCATGGTTTTCACTCGATGCCTGAATACGTCAGCTGGGATTCCTAGGTCCTACCTCAATACCTTGGAGAAACAGGACAGGCAGATCAGGGACTGTCCTGCCAGTGAACCCTTGCAGTGCTCTGCACCATATTATTTCTCATTACTCCTATTATAAATATGAGAAATAACGACTGTATCAAGATATTCTACTAATTTTATAGTGATATAATACATATGAGAGCTATTTCTTACAATAGATTAATACAACTAATATATTAACGTTTCTCATTTCTCAACCCAGGCAGCAGTCAGTGTTGTAGTTTTCTATGCAAGAATCAAACATCTCAGCCTTCAAACCAAACCCAGCTGCCTTGGGGCTATCTCCTCAATATGATTAGGGATACTCAAGGAAAGCTACGAGGGGCAGTGCTTTTGCGTTTCACTGTGTAGCCTCAATCTTCCTCTTCTCAGAGATGGAACGCTGCTTCTTAGCAAGGAGTGTCAGGGAATCACCCGTCTCAAAATATCCCAACAAAAGCAGAATTCCTGTTTTCCTTCGTATTGTCCTTGCGTTATAACAGACAGCATGGCAAGATTTAACTGTAGCCCTTACGCCATTCCATTTCATAGCAGAACCATACAAACCCATGTTTTGCTTTCTGAACTGCAGCTAAACATACAGAACAACCACAAATTGCTTCCAGGAGGCTCCACTTCAAAAATCAGTGCAATTGTCTTCTTCAGCAACACACTGAAACTTGACTCATGCTATACAATTAAAACTCCAAACACTCACCACAAAGCTAAACAAAGGGTGTTTTTCTGGGATGAGTCTAAGAGGAGTGTTTGGAAAATGTGCCTCAAGGAGGCACCTCAAGGATGCCCCGTGCCGCAAGAGCAACGTTGGCATTTTAACCTCGTGCGGTTCCAGGACCTCAAGCAAAGCAGAATCCTGGAGGGTACTCTTTATGGCAAGCATCACGCATCCTGCCTGCAGCTTGTGCCCTGCCTTGCACCAACATGGACCAGTTGAAATCAGCTTTTAGAGGAATGCGGTCACTTCACCTTAGCCCGTTTCTTGCAGAGCAGCACAACGATGCTCAGGAATCCAGCAGCAGCTGCGTAGCCAAGGGGAGTGAGGCCACTTTCCGAAGCGGCGTCTACATTGGCCCCAAACTCCAAGAGCAAAGCCACCATCTCAGTGTAGCCCAGGTGAGATTGGACACAGAGAATAGGGGCGTTGTTGAGAACCTCAGTGCGGTAATTCACATTGGCGCCTCCCAAAATCAGCAACCGACTGACCTGCAGAGGGAAAGAAGGGCTCCCATTAGGTGGGCTTTGTGGAGAGACACGGATTTATTGTCAGGGCAAAGACAGAATGTAAAGCAGGGCCCAATGCATATCTCCAAGCTAATAGCAAAGGACTTAAAATGCTGAGTAGAAACACTTGCCAAATAGATGGCCCCATTTTAGGCAGAAGGAACAGTTTAATCCTTCCCCTGAGGGCTGGGTAAGTGGCTTGAAGGGTGCAGAACAAAGTCACTACAGCAACGCAGCAGCTGGGGACACAGCTTCCTCCACATGAGGATGGACCTTAAATAACTCAGTGGACCATCCTTCCCATGGGATCCTCTCTCGGGATGGTTTTGGTTGTCCTACTGCACTTCCATGCTCGCACAGGTCGCTCTGCACTTGGCCGCACCAGAACAGGCTCTACCTGCTGCTGGAGAGAGGGGCAAGGAAGGGAGATGGGGACAGACCCCAGGCTCACCTTGCCTGTATGGGAAGGAGCTGGGGTAAACTTCCTTCCACAAAACCCGTGTCACTGTCTGAGATCCCTCCTGCTATAGAGAGGAAGTCACTTAAGCAAACACATTCACCCTCACAATGCAAATGGGCATGAAGTGTCTGAGCTAGCGCAGGAGCACGTGCTGTTGAGTTTGGTGTCGCCTCCAAGTCAATGCCTGTGACAGCCCTTTATGGGACTGTCAAATTCCAGTGCCAGTTGTCACATCCCACAGCTCTGGGGAGGAAAACCTCAAGTGAACCCTTCTGCACAGGCACAACTTCCCTGTTCACTCACTGCAATTAAAAGGAGACCCCTGGTTGAAGCAGAAATGTTGAGGGCTCATCCCAGACAGTAACATAATTCCAGCTGAACCGATGGGCTCTTTCCAGCTCATGGGAATGCCCAGCACTGCCTGGACAGGAGCACTGCCACTGGCAGGCAGCTACAGTGAACCGAGAGCTTCTTGTGTGAGTTCTGAACCACCCCAGCTCTCCTCCTCCTCCTCCAGTACCTTTATGTTTGGGGTGTAGAGATTCCTCAGAGATGCCAAAGCCATGGAAAGACCTTCCGTACTGTAGGAGATCCAAAGCCCTTGCAGGATGGAGGAAGATACCCCAACTTTTTTACTCAGCCCCTAAAAGAGAAAAGATGACTTAGATCCAAGCTCACAAACACGCTCAATTTCACAGGGTATATCCTTCTGGGTCTCTGGACTTCAGAGAGTTTCAAAACACTACCAGCTACAGGAAATAACTTGCAAAGGTACTGTAGCCATTTCCTACCTCCAGGAAAGGCAGGATTAAACTGTGAGCAACCCAAACCCACTTAGTTTCATGCTAAGGAGCAGAGCAGACATCTTTTCATTATTTTCCTTCAGTAAAGCATGCATTATTTTGGCAGAACTGGTTCACAAAGTCATTATCCAAACTGTTACACAAGATGACCATATCTGCTCCCAGTAAGATAAACTAAGGAAGTCTCAAGCTCAGCCTAGAATGGTATTCCCCTATCTCACACCAGACTGTCCCCAACCCTTCTGGCTGACGTCCATGATCACACTATATGTAATATATAGAAGGTCTGTTTCCCTCCCTCCTCTTGAAGGAGCAGCAATTGCTCTGGAGCCAACAGATGGGAGCAAACAGCTGGATGGAAGAACTGAGGAATGGGGTTTGCAACTCCAGCAACGAGCTTGATGCTGTGATGTGGGTACACCCTCTGTGTTGCTGTTCTGCCATTGATTTACCATTAAAGCCTGCTGTTTCCATGGAAACCCTACAGACATTTTTAATCCTGTTTTGATATGCAAACCCTGATTTCCATCTTCCTTGCAATGCCATGTGGTCATTTCTAGCTGCGCAAAGCAGCAGAATCCCATCTCGCTTTTATATGACAGACTGACACGGATGGTGTGGGGTGGCGGGGAGAAAACCAGCAGGAGAAGGTGGGATTTGTCTCCTCTAAAGGAAGATGTGCAAGAATAACCATGTAAGCCCACTGCTGGACTCAGTTGCAGACCTCTGATAACTATATGTGAAAGATATTCTGAGGCATCACACCAGCTATCAACAGATTTGTCACTTGGAACGGTTTTACCATGGCAAGAAGCAACAGATCAGACAAGCTCTTATAAATAACAGCTCCCTGTGCTTGTTCCCGTCAAGACTCAGGCAGCTAAAGAGAGAAAAATATCTGCTTGTGGAGAGAGGCAGAAAAAGAGCTCAGGAATTTTAACCACCATTAAACACTGCTCTGGAAACAATGCAGGACATTAGAGGCCACTATTAAATTTCAGTGAACTCAGTACAATTGGGCAAATGGAAACCCAATTTGATAATCAACAGTTAAAACAACTTAAAAATAGCTATAATAGTACCAAACCCAGAAATAAGCTGTTTGAGTCACCATCAAGATCAAAGGAAATAGTACGCATTCTCAGAATAGCCAACTGTGAATAATCATATAGGCTATAAAAATCTTAACCACTGAATTAGAATATATACCCACAGATATTGGTGCAAGACATAAAAGGTGACATTTATCCTTTCAAGAATAAATACATTCAATACCATTCTCATTCAGACACTGAAACAAATCTGCGCTAGCTGAGCAGCCTGGTCATGCGGAAGGTGCCTCTGCCCACAGCATGGTGTTGGAACCGGGTAACCTTAAGGTCCCTTCCAACCCGAACCATTTTATGATTCGACTTCTCATTTTACAGACGACATAGTGCTTTTTTAGTTCCCTTTTCTGCCCAGAACTGTCAGGCAGGTTGAATCCTTCAGGAAAAGCAAACCCCAGCTGGACACATCAAACTGAAATACCAGCAGTGGGGGATATGGGACACCTATTTCTTGATTACTGGCATTTTAGCTAAGATGAAATTAAAAGACTTCCCTTTAGTTGACTGGCAAAACAGATGTCAGTCTGGAGTTTGGGTCTTCTTGTATCATTACTGCACATTTCTCATCATGCCCTTTCGTTCCATGCCAGGCTTTCCAAGCTGGGTTTCCATATGCTCCTGTTAAGACTGACAATTGCTTTTAAAGACTAAAACATTTGTACTTTTGGGGGTTTTGGTCCCCAAACTGTTTGAAGATGTTTGTGTTTAAAAGAGAAACCCAGGAGATCTCGGACACGAAGGGAAGAGGGGAGTGTGAAAGCTTCTTAACACCCGTGTGTTGGGGTCATCACCTTGTGTCTGTGCATCACTGCTTTGTTACACCTGGGAATTCCAAGTGTCCCATCATTACCTTGCACAAGGTATCCCTGGATACAAACTAATAGCGACTGGGGAAGAACAAACAAGTTTTCCACACTAATAACAGTTTGTCTCTAAACCCAGCTCTCAGTACTCCCTGGCTGGCCAAAATGCTTTAGCTCTGTTCTAATGCTCTGCTTCATGATGGGTACATAAAGTGGAATTCCAATGGCATCAGGCCTCCATAAATACCTTCAAAATTAGGATCTTTGTGTCTGCAGAAAGCAGCTATTATAACATGAGAACTTCAGGAGAAGCACACTGAATTGATGACCTGACATGCACCCTACTTGGCAGAAACCCCAGGCCATACTGGTAATGGCTGCAGCAACAGATCAGGCAGAGTGAAAAGCTTGAATGGAATAAAAAATGTTTGTTTAGAAACAAATGCAGCCAGGAACATCAGGAATTGAGATCTGTGTCCATGCTCTTGGAAATGCTTTCTTGAGACCTTAAACGTGGGCTGCAGTATTCCAGCTTGAGGCCTCCTTCCACACCTAATACAGCTTTTGTTTCACTCAGCAAACACTTGCTGAAAACAGGAAGAAAAAGAAACCTCTTCAAGTAAAAGCTAAAGATAGAGTTTTACAGTGGTTTTACTCCATCTAATCCAAACCCTGCGGAAACTTTATAGTACTTCCAAACAACATGCTGTTCTGCTTATCTGTCACTGAGACATACGAGTCCTGCTGCACCCGAGGACCGTGCCGAGTGACGATGTGAAACAGAAGGCCCTGCTGATATTTTTCATATGCTAATTGGCATTGTCTCCTATTGTAAATATTGCTCAATTAAATCTGGAATCTACAGGCAACTTGTCCACTTAATGGAAAATGGCATTTGTTTAGAGCCTGAAACCCTAGGATGTGTTTCTACTATAGAAGTGTGAAGTGAAGATTTGGAACCAGATTTAGAATGTAAATGGCAGCTGAAGAGGAAAGTCACTGCTGAATGTGGCCTTGGGAATGGAACTCCAAGTTTGAACATTATACACTGAGGGGGTAATGTGGTGATCCAGGCTTCTTCCTCCTTGACTCCAACTATTGCCTTCTTAAACTTCACTACTACACCTGCTGCTGAATTCAGCATAGGGAGCTCAATAAATAACCCCAACATGACTGATGCAAGGTGGAAACTATCTGCTCTAGGGATATGAGGTTATTCAGTCTCTAAAATCATATATGGACCAGATAAAACCAGAGCCTCATTTTTGAGCTGTGGCTGCTCCATCCCTAGCAGTGTTCAAGGCCAGGCTGGACAGGGCTTGGAGCAAGCTGCTCTAGTGGAAGGTGTCCCTGCCCTGGCAGGGGTTGGGACTGGAGGAGCAATAAGGTCCATTCAAACCCAAACCAGTCTGGGATTCTCTGGTTCTATGATTTCCACCTTCCAGTGTATGGGCCAACTGGCACAAGAACGATACTTAGTTTATGGGTCATATTGCTGCTCACAATGAAGTTCTCTGGGTCCTAAATGTCTGTGTGAAGAGTAAAATGGACCAACCATTGGATAATAGCAATCACATTTTCTCTTGACAACCCAAATGTTACAGATTACACAGGAAGAAACCTCTTAGTGTAGAAGAGCAGCCTGAGGTAAGGAGCCTATCTGCTGAATTAACAGTCTGAAGGATGCATTAATTTCATGGATTTCTTCTATCCCAGTTTTCTAAACCTCCCTTCTACACGTTTCAGCAGCCTAAAGCAATCACACAATTACAGCAATCCGAAAACAGGAAGAGCTTGAACACTGCCAGAGCTGGCAGGTTACATGCAGGGGGGATGAGGTTAGCGTAAGTCTTCATGTTCATTTTTCTTACCTTAAAAATATGTGCTTTGAGAATGTGATGTCCCAGTTCAATAGTTTGCTGTCGATTCAGTTTTCCTTCTTGACGGGAAAACCAGAAGGCAAGTAATGTGTGGCCACTCCTGAAATCAGAAGAAAGACTACATTGGGACTTGCTTGTTACAGCAACAAAACAACTTGTGATAACATTGTCCTGCTAAGCCTTCAGCTTCAGGAAACAGAGCTAGGCTAAGTCTCAACACCTACTAATTGCACATCCTGTATTACTGATGCTCAGTGATACCTCAAAAACCCCCAACTACAACAGCAGGGGTACAATTTCATGTAGTGCTTTGTCTTTTTGAAGAGGAGACCTGGAAGATGGTACTTGGAACGCACATCGCTGATCCTGGGGTCATGAGAAAATGACGTATTTAACATAGCCACACTTTGAACACGCATTCTTTACATGACAACCACATTCTCTACCCTCTGACAAGCCCTGCAGAGTGAAGCAACCTCTCTTTCTCTGTACAGCTCCTTCCAAGCACATCCTCCAGCTTTTCTAGTACTAAAGATGCTTCTGGCATGAGCTGCCAGTTGACAACCAAAGCAAATTAACTGAGCTACACAGAGCCCTGGTTAAGGCAAAGCATAATAAAAGAGACAATAACTTCCTTTGTTAATGGTGATTTCTACTGACATTTGCTAAACACACAGACTTCCAGATGGAATTCCCGAAGTTCAACATGGCTGAGTCTTCCCAAAGGCGCTAAAAGTTGATTCTCTGCACACACACACAGGACACGGTGGAAAGATGTGAAGTAATGCAAACCACCTCTCTTAGAGCTGTTGCCCCATCCCTGTCAGTGTTCAAGACAAGGCTTAGAGCAACCTGGACTAGCTATAAATGTATAAACGTATAAAGAGGATTGGAACTGGATGAGCTTTAAGGTCCCTTCCAACCCAAACCAATCTGGGATTCTACAATTCTATGGATGCACTCGCAGATGCAACAGCATGAGATGCAGCAAGCAGGGGAGGAGGCCACCAAAGCTCCATGCTTGGACCTCAGTGGTCTGGGGTGTTGTGGTTTGCTTGGTTTTGCCAAGAAATCTCTATTCTTCTTTAAGGCTCTGGGTATTCCCCAAAGAGTCCTTTTTAATCCACTTCATTTCTGGAACTTAACGTGACTACACGTAAAAGCAATCAAACCCCTTCCAGCCAAAGAAAATAAAACATGATACCAACTGTGGCTTTAAAAGGGCTTTTAAGGACAAGGGAACGCTCCGAGCTCATCACTAGTTCATAAAGCAAAGAAGTACACAGGATGGCCAAGCATCGAGTCTTACAGAACACAGGAATGCTCGCAACGGTGGGGATTTTCCAGCGCATCCACATCCAGGGAGAATGATTCACGTCTCAGAAGAAAAGGGAAAGACTCGCAATGCCACGGCCAGGTGCTCGGCAGCAGCTCCCCCCAGCTCTGCCAATGAACCTCCTTTTGGACCCATGATACACGGATTCATTTGAAACCACTCTCAATGATGCTCTGCCAGACCTTGTGGTACTGGTAGGACATGGACATGTGCCTGCTGGAGGAGTGGGATGAAAACCAAAGTCTGCTTTCAGGGTAGGGCTTGATCCTCAGGACAGGTGAAAGAGCACCACATCCCATTACATGTAATAAACTGGTGAGTAATTCGATTGTGCCTCTCCCCATAATGCCCTTAAATGTATAGAGGCACCATCAATGCAAATAATAAACTGTTGTCCTAAATGTTTGTATGGACAGACAGGACACCATTCACTCCGATGCCATGGCAGGATCCCATAGCACCACGCTTCCCATCACTGGGGAAGGAGAAGCTCCTCCAGATGGTGACTCTGCCCATCAAGATGTAGCTTCAATGCCTTTGTGCACAGGGCACTGCCAATGATTTCCAGGCATCTGTGCTGTGAGAACCACGGAGCACCAACAGAAGGGACAAAACACAAGAAGCTCTGAAAACAGAAGGGCCTTGGGAAGTGGTTGTAGCACCTTAAGTTATCCACAGCTTGTTGCTTTGCCTTTCTTTCACTCTTTCTCTCTTTGCTCCCCATCGTTGGAGTGGGAGAACTTCAGGTCACAGCCTTTTAAAGGAGAGACACAAACGCACTTGCTCATTACACTGACGAACCTCCAGGAATGTCCATGGAAAGGAGAAATGGGTTGGAAGGAAACAAGTGACTATGAAACACAACAGCTTGAGTGTTGCTGGATAGAGCTGCAAGTGAAGGAGCACAGCAAATGCTTGATGTTATCTGTTCCCCTTCAGCCAGGTGCTGAACACCTAAAATTGCCCTAGAACAATCAGTGCATCTCCACAGCTCATCAGATTCACAGCGCTGCACTTGTGGTTTGGAGAAGAGCCAATGCTGAGAACAACCAGGCATGGGAATGATCGCCCCAGGGAAGTGGTGGACTTCCCAACAACGAACACTGTTAAGATTCACTGAACATGTGCTGGGGCATCCAGTTTAGGTCATGCCTTGCTTAGAAAGGTTGGACCAGATGATCCTTGAGGTCCCTTCCAAGCTGGGATTCCATGACTCAATGATTCAATGTGCTACCTCCACTAGAAGGTTGGTGGTGCAAGTAAATTCAGAGCCACCAGCTCACCGCCCTTCTTGGGGAGATTCCTTGGGAACCATGGCTTTCTGCTCCAGCTCTGAGAGTGCTGCACATGGGACCCTGCAGCCACCACCCCCCCCCAACCTCTGCAGAAGAGAAAACAATGCCTCTCGTTTGCTTGTGGATGGAAAACTCTCTGAATTGATCTGGGCATGCTCTGAATGAAGCTGTCACCACATGAATCCTAAGCATGAATTGAAGACCCAGAAGCTTCTAATGCACCTTTTCTTTGCAGCAAGAGGGGAAGTGCAGCTCCCATCTCACACACAAGCCCAGGTTCCAGTTAGCTCCTATACTGCTTTCCAGCTGCAGCTGGCAGAGTATTTACCTACATGTAATTCTATGCATGGCTTTGGCTGCTATGAATAAAGCATGTACGAACTATTCCAGACTAAAGTACAGTACTCATGCGTAATACATTCCCTCTGCAATGTTTCCCAGACCTTGGCTTTGGGCTTGTTGATAAATACTTGCAGTCACTTGTTCTGTCAATGTTAACTGCATGCTAAACCAGACTACAACAGCCCAGGCTTTTTGTTTGTTGCTTCTTTCTCCTTTCTTTAACAGAGAATGGTAATGACATCTCCATCAGAGAGCGCAGTGAAATGATTTGCTCTGAACTTCAGTGCTGCAGAGTTCAGCAGCAGAGATTGCTCTATTTTTAATGTAAGGTTTCTTGTTGTGAAAAATTAACCCTGCTGCCAGCTCGGTTCTGACAGCCTTTGGTTGCTCTCACAGGCTGCCTGTAAGGGCCAGGGGTGCACATACAAGTACATATGTGCACACATATGTATATATAAAACAAAGATGAGTCTTCCTCCTTCCATGCCCCAGCAGAGCACGAACTGGTGCATGCATACAGGAAGGAGAATGTAAGTGAAGACTACGTATGGACACAATGAGATGCTGGATTCAACAGTGGTCCCTACACCTCCTTTATCGACCCAAACTGAGGCACACAGAGCTCTGGGAGGAGAGCAAGGTGATGTAGGGAGTTGGTACCTCAAGCACATCCCTCACTGTGCCTCTGTCCCTTGTGCTACAGATGGAAGGGGACAAGGTGTCACTAATGAAGTGACCAAAGACGTGTGATGGAGCATGTGGAAACACAGAAGAAAATACTGGAAATTCCCAGATCTGTGCTTTCTCTGTATCATTCTTATCCCTCAAGCAGAGTGAAAGAGATTTGAAAGGGTGTAAAATGACTCTGGTGTTAAGGCATCATGCTACCAGAGTGAAAAACAGGCAAAACAGTAAATGAGAATGAGTCCCGCTTGCTTCTGAACATACCTAAGTCCAAATTCCCTGATTTACATCCACATCTCCCTTCTTCCAGCTAATCCCACACAACCATTCCAAACTGCAGAGATCTGACACTGTGCCCAGTGGATCTGCTCTCCCAAGCGACGAGTGTTCATATTTTATTCAGTTCTGCAGAGTGCAATTTCATAACCTGGGCACAGAGAACAACGTCTGCTCTGACAAAGCCGGAGCTGCCTTCAGAATTATAGAATCATAGAATAGTTCGGGCCAGAAAGGACCTTAAGCTCATCCAGTTCCAACCCCCTGCCACGGGCAGGGACACCTCCCACTAAACCATGGCACCCAAGGCTATGTCCAGCTCAGCCTGGAACACCACCAGCGATGGAGCATTCACAGCTTCCCTGGGCAACCCATTCCAGTGCCTCAGCACTCTCACACTAAAGAATTTCTTCCTCACATCCAATCTAAACTTCCCCTGTTTAAGTTTGAACCCGTTACCCCATGTCCTATCACTACAGTCCCTAATGAAGAGTC
>JAOEHY010036010.1:0-14716 GCA_025447955.1 Psilopsiagon aurifrons
GGGGGGGGGGAAGGCTTCCTCTAATAGAAGAGAGAAATCTCCCTGGATTGCCTGGTAAGTTAGTGCCTTTAAGCTATTATATGTAATATATATAGATATATATACAGATATAGATATAGCAGCCAGAAAGTTATTTGTAGAACAGGAATTAAGTAGTTTCAGCAATGATCTCTGCCCTCCCCAACTGGGCTGAGAGTGTAAAGGCTGTGACAGAATTCAATGCTTGGAAAAATAATACTGGTATGAATCAAGTGCTGAAGCAGTACAGGTACCTGTATTTTGCCTGGAATTGTGAAAAGCCTTAAGGAAATATCAGAGATTTCTTTTTGGATTGGTGTTAGAGCTCACCTTTGTTTGTATAAACAGGAGCATGCAGGTCATGCTGAAATGCTGCATGTTGCCTTGATTTTCCTGGGAAAGATGGAACAGTTTATCACAGAATAGTTTGGGTTGAAGGGACCTTAAAGCTCATCCAGTTCCAACCCCTGCCATGGGCAGGAACACCTTCTACTGGACCAGGATGCTCCAAGCCCCATCCAACCTGGCCTTGAACGCTGCCAGGGATGGGGCAGCCACAGCTTCTGTGGGCACAGCTTTGTTTTATTTTACTCCTGTTAAACACATGCATGCGGTGTGGGGTAGAGCAGGGCAACCCCAAGCCCACGGAACCCTGCTGGGCAGCAGGACCACAGCTTTCCCTCTGCTAACATGGTGGCTGCAGCAGACACTGGCTGTGTTATGCTTCTCAACCATGGCTGCTCAGCACCCTTCCCTGACCACAGCCACCACCTGGAACCTTCCACACCTGTGTGGGGCTGCGAGGGCAGATCCAGTACCCTGCCAGCCCCACAGCTGTGGGGCATTAGTTCTAATGGGACTGTGCTGCCCCTCAGGAACCGTCGCCAGAGGAGGGGCACTGGGTTCAGTCACAGCAGTCTCTTTCTTGTCCCTGCACACCCAACATGGAGACAAGGTGTCACCATGCCAAGGTGAGCCAGTGTTTCTTTTCCAAGCAGTGGATTAGTTAGGGTGTTTGAGGGGTCAGATCAGTCCTCAGTGTGTGCCTGGACAGCTGGTTCTTTGGGGGAGGTAGGCCTGGAAGGTCATGGGGGTTTGGTTGTTTTGTCTTACCTTAGAAGTGAGTGACTTTCAGTGCCCTGTTTAGTCAGCTGTGTCTGATTATATACAGTAACCCCCTGGCTTTTCATATAACATAGAAAGCTTATCGCCTTTTTCCAGCCACTACACCACAGCATGCTCATTAAAGCACCCCTCAGTCACTGAAAAAACAGCCACCTGCTTTTGGAATTAAAGATCGCTTGTGTTTGGTGTGTGCACGCATGGGGTTGGTATTGGTTAGCCCCAGGGACTGAGGTGCAGGGCAGTGTGCTCTCTCTGGTGAGCTCTGGCTGTGTTCTCTGTCCACATATCTGGCTGAAGGAGCAAAAAAAGCCTTTATTTTGCTTTCCCAGATGGCTCCCTCTAGTATGTTTTAATGGCAAGGTAAGAACAGCAGAGAAAAATGGAGCGGATGCCTCAAAGCCCCTCAGTCATTGATTCTTCATGTTAGAACTGAGAGAAGAAGAAGTGGCCTTCTCCAGTTTAACTGCTGTGGGTATTTGTGGTGTCTTGTGTGAAGTGAAGTGAGGAATAGAGGGTTTTGGGCTTTCTTTATGGTCAGTGTAGTGAGGGATGGCCCAGAGGATGTCTCAGATCTCTTAAGTGAGGAGCCAGGTCTGAACTATCTTCTTACAAGGCACCCCCCACTCTCATGACACGATATTGTGTTAGTTGATGGCTGAATTCCCCAATGGGTTCGGGTAACCTGAATGCATCCAGTAATTCAAAACTCCTTTGGATCCTTGCTCCTTGCAAGTACCAAGGTATATTTCTTTTACTTTGGGTTAAAAATAAACACAATGTGCTGTGGGACATCATGGGACTCTCTATGAGCAAGTGCTAGTCAGCGTCCCTGTGCCCCACCACAGTCCCATTGTCTCCTCTTAGGCTGGAAAGGTGTATATAGGGGTATGGGAAAGGCTAATGGAGAAGCAGTTGAGGCTGAAGCAGAGCTTCAGCTGCCTTTTGTGAAGACAAGAGCAGATGTTCCAAATAAAACATTGACTCCTTAGATGTGGGTGCTTGGCTGATAACAAACAGTATGAGAGGGCCCTGTGCTATTAGACAAGTAATGAGGGCTCGTGTGGATTCTCTTATGTCTAATAAGCACTTTACTTCACTGGGGCTCTGAAGTGCATCTTCATCCTTTCACCAGCTGCCTATACCGTGAAACCCACAGGAACTTCGTATCTTTGAAACCTCTCCCACTCTTTCAGGCTTGGCAGAAGTTTGCATGTGGTTATTAGAGCAGAGGACAGGCAAGCGCATGTTTTATTATTCTATATCCCCCCAAGTGTGCTTTATAATGTTTGTGCGTACATGCTGCTGCTCCTGAATCAATTTCATGTTGAATCCCAAGTTTAGTTTAATTTAACTGTCAGAGATGGGAACTTGGAGGCTTTCATTTTTTCTTCGGAGTTGTTTCTGTCTACTATTTTATGAATATTCCATTGCTCAATAATGGGAGGTGGAAAATGAAATCCCAAGATTGTCTTTTAAAAGATGTTAATGACCATGAATGTAACCAATATAGTTAATAACAGTCCAGGCAGAAATGGAAGACCATTCTCTTCTTTTGAATAAGGGCCAACATAGCTTTCTGATTATCCCCTTCTAGAGAGGGATCTGGATGTTAAGGGATAAGTCATGCTAAGTATTTCCTTCTTGGACTCCTTATTCATTTATCCCTACTGTTTTTTGTCATCTTTAAAGGTGTTGTTTAGCCTGGTTTGAATTACTTTAAAACAAATGAGTCTTTTAAAATCCAGCTCTTGAATCCATGTTTACTAAATCCTTTTGATTAAAGGGATGAGATTTTTCTTCTTGGAGAAACATTTGTTAACAAAAATAAGAATTATTCTTAATTTGAAGTGTGAAAGGGAGAAATGAGGTCTCCAGACTTCAGAAAGCTCTACTTAGTGGAAGGAGTTGCATGTATTCAGTTTTCTTGTACTTTTCTGAGTTAAACTTAGAAATTTGGAGGTTCAGCAGTGAAGCACATTTTCACAGATCCCAACATGGAATTCCTAAGGAGAGGGGGGGAATTGTTCCTTTTCATAAACCCAAAAGTAGCAGGGAAAAAACCCACAGCATTTTATCCCTGGAGCAACATGGAGATAAGGAAGTATTGGACAGAGAGAGAAAGCTCTCTAGGCTAATGAGCCTGTTGCCTCCAGGTTTATCTCTGCTTCACCTCTCTATTTTGTCACTTTACTCTTCAGTCTCCTCCTCCAGTCTAGCTGCCTCTTAACCTCATTAATACTTTGCTTTGATGCTCTTAAGCTCTTGACAATTTATTCCAGATGTTTGCTACTTCGAGTGAAATAGATTTCCCAAATATCCTGTTTGTTCTTAATTTCTTTTGTCTTTTTCTTCTTCTTTGAAAGTGTGACAATTTTTTTAACCTCTTAGCAATCCAAACATGTTAGTTCACTTGCAGCATCTCCTAGATTTGGGGTGTTTTCTTTAGAGTGGATATTCTTCTGTGCTGTCTTCTTCTGAGGTGATCTTGATTTCTTCCATCTTTGTAATTCTAAGCTCTAGAGTCTTTTAGGTGTGTGCTGGTTTATTTTTATGTTGCTTGTTTGGGGGTTTTGTTGTTCTTTTTCTTATGAGTGCACATACATATGATAGGAAAAAAATTGCGGAGAAAAAGGAAAAATTGTACTTTTTGACACACTCCAGACAAAATGTTCTTCAAACATGCATTTGCCCATGTTCCATCAGATGTTTTCCATGGATGAATTAACTGGAGAGCTTTCAGTAGATGTAGTGGGCTGGCATCTCCGTGTTGAGTTGATCAAGGTGAAAAGCTGGGGCTGCTCTTAATGGCATTGATGCAAATCCCTACAGGGTGAGCACGGCTGGAGCAGTGTAACTGATCTGGGAATGGCTGAGCTGTTGGAAGTTCCCGTTATAGTAATAAAAACCTGTCCATTTTAAAGTGGTTGCATGGCTTTAATTATTCTGTTGCTTTCTTTAAAAATAAAGCCAAAAACAAAACAAACCTTTAAGTGAACCAGTTTTTCAAGTACAAAAGCTGTGCCTAGACCAGGCCTTAGGCCTCAATCTTGCAAACACTTTCACAGGTGCTTAACGTCACCGCTATGAGTAATCCCATTGATTTTCAACAGCGCTGCTACAGCAATAAAGAGTGGATTTGTATGATCTGGGGCTTACTGGGGGGTATATCAGAAGTCACTCTTCTGAAATTAATGATTGCATGGGTGCAAGAGGAGTGTCCAGCCAAGGATTTAGTTAAAATTTATAGCACTTTTGCTTGTAGGCTTCCTTCGGAGTATTTAGCTGTCTTGCCTGTTCTTTCTAGTGCTGTACCATGAAGGCCTTTCATTTTTTGACTGGTGGCTTTTGTTACAATATCCTTCAAAATGAATATTCAGGTAGTAGTTGGTGTACTGCAGCTTTCTATCTCTTGGCCAGTTATAACCTTCCTGTGAGGCTCTTCCACATGTCGGTTCCTTTATAATGTCATTTTCTGTTGTCCAATGCTCTGTGAACTCATGCTGCAGCTTTCCAGCCTCCAGATCTTCCTTTTTATCCAGTTGCCTATTTCCGTGATACTCATAGCAATGTGACAGCTCTGGAACTCCTCTCTCTATCAAATTGAGCTGAAAGCAACCAACTCATTCAAGAGTTATTAGAGATGCATGCTCATGCACACCATGATCATAGATGCATTATTTTGGAGGGGAATCAGGCAGAAAAACTAAAAAGTGATTTGATTAGAGATAGATGCATTATAATGTTTCATGATCTTGAAAAAATTACTTTGCTGTGTGGCTGCTCTTACAAATGGGTTTTACCCCAGCTTATCTTCTCCCTCCTTCCCCTTGAAAAAAACAGGCATAAGGCTACTATTTATGCAAAATATAGAAGGACAAACTGTTTTGGGAGTTGCAGAAGGAAAATTGCCTCTCAGTATTTCAACAATATAAATAGGCTTGGCAGTAGGGCTGAGAGGTCTGTGCCAGTTGCCAACACGGTGGGTGAGTCATTTCTGCTCAGGTGTTTGCTGGAGAAGGAAATCTTTGAGCTCTGCTTAGTTAGAGAAATACTATGGGGAAACAGCCATGTGTGTTGCAGCACCAGGAATCTGACATCACAGCCAACTTTGTTCCAGCCGCCTGTGCAGCAGATCATTAAAGGGAAAGGCTATTTCATTCATTCCAGCCTGTGTTCCCCTTTAAAAGGGCAAACCCTTACCTTTCAATTTGAAGAATTTCAAAATGGCTAAAAAAAAAAAAAAACAAGCCGGGTACTAAGACCAAGAAGAGAACGTCCAACTTTAGCTGGAACATGTGGAGAAGCAGTGTTCGATTTGAAAGGGTTTATTCCCGATGGCTGGGTACCTGTGTGTCACACAGCATTATGTGTTACAATTCGACTCTTGAGCGGTGAGTGCTGCTAATGCAGCAGTTGTGCTATGGCACTCGTGTGGGAAATGTGACAGCTTTGGCTGGCAAGAGCCTAAATCACAAGTTTCACTATATTTGTGGCAGGATTTCCATTGAGCCCTGTGGAGTTGGTCAGCACTGACCCTCCCAATTGAGTTGTGCTGCCTGTCAGTGCGCTGCAGGGTGCCCTGAGGAGTCAAGGGTGGGAATGCATGACACCAGGTGAAGATTGAGAACGCCAAATTCTGTCACTGGCTTAATGAACTCTTGAACAGGTTGTTTTGTGCTTGCCCATTTCATTCTGTTTGGCTTAGTCCTGGTGCTTTGTTAGGATGCTTGGCACCGTATGGGTTGGTGCTTGGCAGAAGGAGTCTTCAAGACTCTCCAGAATTTCAAGATAGATGATGATAACTTGCGTATCTGTTGTATTTCCTGGGCTGTGTGGAATCACTTCATTCAAACCCAGTTTGCGTGTTTAGTTCGCAAAACAAATGTCAAAAATCCAAACTTTGAGAATGGGTTTGGGGAAGCAGCATCTATGCTGATGCTGTTTCTTCCCTGCTGTTTAACAGCGTGTGCTGCCAGTCTCATTCTCTTGCCTCTGCTTTTAGCAAACCTGTGGTGCTTTGGAAGGAGATCAAGGTTACTGCTGGTTTTCCTCCCTCCTCCTGGTTGTAAGGCCAAATTTTTGGGTGCACCCACAAATCTTGCACTTTCCGCAGTGAAAGAAATGGGGATGCTAGCTGCTGGACAGCCTGAGGGGCTGCTGCCACTGGCCTTACTCCTTCTAAGTGTTGTTCTTGGGGTGCTGCCATGGCTCCTGCCAGAACTTGAGGCTCCAGCTCAGCTCCTGCTGATGCTGTTGCTGGCTCAAATGCCTTTCTTGTAGCTTTCTAGTTAGCCAGTTGTTAGCTGGGTCTGCAAGATTGGTCACTACTTGTCTTAATTTCCTTTCTCTTCTATTGTTATTCTCCATTTTGGAGGTGAGAACACTGGGTAGAGATAATGTTAACTGGGAACGATTCAAAAGGCATTTTTTTGATCAGTCTTTGATTAGATTAGGACCAAGTTGTGTTTCCATTTGGGGCCATACCAATGAAGGCACCAAATCCAGTGAAGAGGGCCAGTGAAACTGGAGCTCAGGGTAGAAAGATGTCTTTGTCAGGTTGTCAGAGCTATGGAGCTGTTCTGGATTTTCACTGTTAACCTGCAGAATAGTCCATCCATTTTCCTTCTCCTAGGTGCCCCTCAGGTTCTGCCTGCAAGGAACAGCATCAGCCAGCATCTTCCACACAGGACTTTATTCTGTGTCATTTGGCAAAATACCACAGTAGAATCTTTAATGAAGAAGTGTTGGTTACAAAGTACCCATAAAGAGCATTTAAACACACTGAATTTGCTCATATTTTTCTCTATAACTCCTGTCTAGAAGCCCCAGCTGTGACCAGGGCCTTATGTGAGATGTTATGCAAATGTGTATCTTGTACAAACAGGATCACTTGATCCTGTGGTGCATACATCACTTGGGGAACTTTGCAATCTAAGCAGAAAGAGGGGAGAGAGGGAAAGAAGAACACTTGGATTGGCTTCTTCAGGGTCATGTGGTAGGTCACTGGCAAAGGCAGGAATAGCAGTGGGTCTCCTGGATGCCAAGGCTGATCCTTACCTGCCATGGTACCCTGTCTCTTCTAAAACACCCACGTGCTTCCCCAGTGTTCCCTAGCCTCTCTTAAGCTGTGTTGCAGGGCTGGAACACTAAGTGGGTTCAGCTAATTCAGTTTAACCTCACTTTGTCAAGCTGCGTTCATATCCAGAGCCTTGTGGCTGTTCTGTGTTGCTGGGAACTGAGCTGGATTTGTAAGATTTCCAGAGAGGAAATGGAGCGAAGCATAACTGCCCTTTGAGCAGAGCCAGGATGCCATAGGCTGTGGATATGCCCTCCCAAGAACAACTTGTGATCACAAACCAGGCTACCTGGTGTTAAATTGTGTCCAACTTTTTAAGCCAAGCAACTAAATATTTCTGAAGCTTATTAAATTAACCAGTTAGATCAAGGCAATATACGAAGTATACAGGCCAAAGAAAGCATTGTGGGTGTAGCTTTTTGATTTAGTAGCAATCAGATTTCTGACAGTAGCTTTACAGTTGCTGCTGATTATGCTGCTAGAGTCAATGTTGTTTCAGTGTTCCCATTATCAGCCTCTTTCTTTTTCCCCCCATCAATGAATTGTTCTGTGGCTGTGTGAAAAGGTTTGGACCTCATGAAAAGGTTTTCATGTGCTGCAAAATGTAACATTAAACTACTGAATCTGTTACCCCAAAGATCTGCCCTGTTTCTATAGGGAAGGAGCAGCCTTCAAAACTGGGATCTGAATCTGGTGCTGAGCACCCAGAATTTCGGGATGGTTTAGCTCAACACTCAATTCTTCCCATTGTTAAAAGTATTCACTTTGGTCCTTGTTTAGCACTGAAGAGATGAGAAATCCTCAGATCAGGTACATTTCTGTGTTTACTAATACAAACAACTTTGCTATGTTTGTGATTTGCTTTGGTTTACAATTTGAGCTACAATGCTGTGTAGGGCCACTGTGATTGAGGGTATGATGCTATGCAAGATGCCAGCCTTACCACAAAGACCTTCTGTTACTAAGTAAGCTCTGTGTCTCAGCCCACACAAACGTGCTGTACTTGGGTAATCATGTTCATTAGGGTTGTATTTTCAAGCAACCAAGAGCAGGGCTGCCTCATGCTGGGCACTGTGCAGCTCCAGAGAACCAGCCTTTGTTTCCTGTGCAATGTGCCAACCTGTTTCTCCAGGCCACGCCTGCTTTTTAATTCAAGTGACAAAACTAGTGAAGAACTGGTTTACATCTTGCTCTTCCATCCGCCTGGGCATGTTTGGGAACCCCTCAGAATGACTGAATTTAGTACTTTAAGCTTTTTTCTTTATTGCATGCCTCCCACAATAATTGCAGTAGCTTCATAATGGAAATGCTGACATGACATTATCAGCTCAGCCCTGGGAGTGTGTTTTACCTTCTATTGTTTGCCTTGGCCTCTCTATGTTGTGTACTGCTTCCCTTTAATTGGTTAATTTAATAAACTTCTGAAGTGCAGTATCAGTTGCTTAGCTTTTATCCACCAGCCTGATGAAGAAAGTATAAGTTTCAAAAGCTTTCCTGTATGAAGTTAATCAAATAAAAGGTATCTTCTACTGTACTCTGCATGTATGTCTTGGAAAGACTGCTTGAACTGACACATTTTTACAATTAAAGCATTTAAACCTCCCCTAAAAAATCTTTCTGCTGCAGATGTTCCGGACCTGACCTGCATAACTGCAGCTTCAGAAACAACAACAGTGGAAATCTTAAACTTAAGGCTGTGTGATGCTTCAGTAGCCACATCTGAATTATATGTTAGGCTAAACTGTATTTTAGATGAACTCTTGGGGTGGGAAAGGGGGGAGAAAGTGGGGAAAACAGAACAAAAATGATTTGAAGGTATTAGGGAAGTCTTGCAATTCAGCCGTGTGTGAGACTTGAGTGTTCTGCGCTGGAAATCTGGGTCTTGGTCAAGCCCCATTTAATCATGAGCATATCCTTTAACAACTCTCTGCTGCATTCCCCATTTGAAGATCTTTTTCACATGTTATGTGTTTCATTAATTCTGATTTTGAGATTTTGGGAGTGTGTGCCACAGTGGGGCTTTTTATTGTATGAGCTGTAATAATAAAGAGTTGGAAAGATGGGTGGATCTCAGTGTGGATGTAGTAAATCCTCTTTCAAGCCAGTGCAGACAGCACCTAAGAGAGGCCCCCTGTGCCACACATGAGGGAATGTTTATCTGCATTCAGCAGAGCCAGAGAGTGCAATGCACATGTAATATGAGTCCATCTTTATCTACTTTAATCTACAGCCTGAGCATCCCAAGATTTAAGGGTATTCACCTATCAGGAATGATTTAGATATACTTGATCATGCTTAAGGGCAGGGGAACGGCCTAGGTTACTTCTTGATATCCCTTCCATCCCTGCTTCTTTTCATGACTCTATTAGATCTGACAACAACAGAATCATACACTTTGTTCCAAAGGATTCGTCCATTAATGAGTACTTTGTGGTGCATAGCTCCTCTTCCCTTGAGGAGCTCCAAGAGGTTGACAAGTGCTAATTAAGTCCTACAAGAACTGGTGTGTTGGGTAATTATTATTTTACAGGTAGAGAAACTGAGGTGCAAATGTAACCCACAGGAAGGTTTGGGGACAGAATCTCACTTCAATGTTTAGCATTTTAGCTGCTCATAAATCTCGCCAAGATGTGCCTCTGGGCTGTTGTTGCCAGTGGAGAGCAAATACTGGTGGTTCCCTCTTCCTGCCCACATCTGAGCTACTCAAGGTTGTCACAGGCTCACCATCCATGTTTGGGCTGCATTAGCATCAGAGGGGGACTGCTAGCAAAATTTAATGTGGCCTGTGTGCCAAACATTAGTTTATTTTTTCTCTATTACCATGCTTCCTGGACTTGCAGAATTACAGTGACTTTAAAGGGGAGCTGCCTCGGAGACCTGAATCAGGCCTTTTGTATTGGGATGGAGGTAATCTCTTACAGCCTACATTGTTTGAGTGTAATTTTCAATCAAACATTTGACAGTGTAATTAGTCTGCTCAGAGCTCTCGAGTGGTGTGGAGTGACACAGCCAAGTGGCATTTGAGAACACTTTAAAAGGAAACGGGCTAATTGGTTTAGCTCTGGGTCAACAGTACCTCAGGAGCCATTGAGCCAGACCAGGCCTCTCTCTGGCTGATGTTTAAACTTCACTGTTTAGTCAGCAATCCATTGCTAAAGGAGGGTCTCTAGTGTGAGGATGAGGTGTGGCTGGAATAGCTTTTGTCCTCTAGCAGTGTTATTATTCACCTGTGTATTCCTGGGTATGGTATTGTTTCTGTGCAGACTGGCTTTCCCGTGCTGCTTTTCCCGTGTCTTCTCTGTCCCAACTTACCTGTTTGCAAAGTTAGACTTTGTGTAGAATTCCAGGAAAACATGCTGCTTTTAGAAATGATAATATTTGTCATCCTCAGTCAAATTTCAGGGTCAGGTTGGACCTCAGGTGACATGGTCTAGTGTGAGATGTCGCTGCTCATGCAGGGGGTTGGAACTGGTCCTTTCAAACCGAAACAATTTTATGTTTCTAAATTCTGTCCCAAACAGTGGAATCACTACATTACTTCCTTGGGCCCATGCACACTGCGCACAGGGATCCGAATCTGGTCAACTGAGGATTCTGATGAAGCAAATCTCACTCCACCACACCAGCCCTGAAACCTCCCATTTCCAAATCTCCAGGTGAAATTACCACCTTAGGTCTGTGTGTGCAAGCCAGGATCAATTTTATAAGCGCTTTTCTGGCTCCACCTGAGACATGCATTGAATGCTGGCAACCTGAGAGTGCAAATCCCAGGGTGGTGGCAGGTTTCCCCTTGATGTGATGCAGAGGGGCTGGTTAGACAAGTTAAACTCCAAGTTGCAGCTTTCGTGTGGTGGAAATTGTTGTCTTGTTGCCACTGCCCAGCTCTATCACGCTGCTGCATGTCAATTTCCTTCACTCTTCCAGGGTGTGTTCTCAATTAATGTTTGCACACTGTAATTTGTGATGCTGCTGAGTTTAACAGGACAGAATTTGCCAGTCCAAACTATGTCTTGGTGAAGGGGTGAGGTGCTTATTATAATCGGGAGGTGTTTTTATTCATGTTTGCACGTGGTCTCTTGTAATCCTACAAGCTAGGGTGTAGCGTGGCTTTGAGCTGCAGCAGTGGCTGTGAGGTAATGGGATGGGTATAAGGGGGACAAGAGGAAGTGGTAAGAATGAGCCCCAGAGATATTTCTTGTGTAAGAATTTCTCTGTCTTGTTTTTGATCCCTGCTGAAGAGGCTTTCTTGAGTAGATGAGATTTGCAAGTCATCTTGTCCCAAATGGTAGTCATGCAAGCATTGCTCTGTTATGCTCCTGCCAGGGTGATTATATCATAGCTGATCTGATCATATCTGCCATGCTGCAAAATCTCCGTTGTAGTGTGTGTTTTGGGGGAATATTCCCTCACATACCTTAAAGAAACCGTTCATGTGGTTCTGAACATCTTTACATCTGTGTCGGTATTCAGTGTTTCAGAAATGGGGCTTGTTTTCTTTCAATGGTGGTTGCTGCAGTATGCAGAAGGGGGACATGGGTCACCCAGCTCTTTCCAAGAAAGCAGTCCCAACCTGTTCTGCTGGAGAGGCAGTAGCCAGGTAGAGAAACACTGGGAGTAAATAATGCCCTGTGACTTTTCTCATGGCTTACAAGCAGAAAAGGCTTGTGAATGGACATAGTGCCTGTCCTCTCCCTCCTTGACTCATTGTGGGCCAAACCTCCTCAAACACTTCCCACTCTGTTGTGTATCCAAGTCTGGAGTCTTTGCCAGCCAGGAGAGGCTACATTTTATTGTTCTGCAGGATAATGTGACTACTAAGGGAAGGTTTGATATTCAAGTGCTGTAGCTGGGAGGGGAGGCCTGATTAAGCCAGAGAGCCCAGCTGAGCAGACTAGCCTGTCCCTTGCTGCTAAGAGAGCAAATCACTGATCAGAAACATCCCTGAGCACTGCTGAAATGGTCAATGGATCCATATCATGCACTAGCTGAGAGCTGGGCATCTTCAGCCTGAGTGTTCATGTGAAATCAAAGTACTGGCAGCAACTAATCAGTCCAGGGCATGTGTGGAGGGTACGTTAAATGCTCCCTCTCAATGCACCAAGCCCCTCTGAGCACATTAGCATCCATCTGGCAGGTAATTAGCTAGATCTCTAGTTGAAGAATCAGTGAAGGGATCCCTCTTCCCACATCTCCTGGTAAAGTGCCTACTCTAATTTCTGTGACATCCAGCTGGAGGGTCTCTGTGTTTGTCATTACAGACCATTAAGCTCCTTCAGATCCATCTCTATATTTTAAGTAGTTTCTGACCCCTGGTGACAGTGGCCAAGGAGGATCTGACTTTTTCTGTTTTTTTTAAGTCAAGGAACATTCTCTTGTATGGAATGAGTCAAAAAGTTCTTGGCTAAGTAGAGGGCATGTGCACAGGCTCCTGTTCCTGGCAGGCTAGGCATGGGCAAAAACCACCTTCCACAGCAGCATTGTGTTACCCAGACTTAAAACCTGTGGGTTTGTCCCTGATCTCACCAGCAAATGAGAGAGTGTTCTCTCCAGCAAGAATCCCTCTGATTTCTAAATAACACTATTGTAGATACTGGAAGGCACAGATTATTCTGGAAGGAGTTGAAATGCTGCAGGGAGCAAAACAACCTGAACAGTCTGCTCCAAAAGGCTGCAAGGAAAATGCTGCTTAAAGAAACCCAGAAAAGCCCCCCAGATTCCAGAGAGGAGGATGAGTGAGAGGACCAAAAAAGGGAATTGGTTCAGGTTGAATGAAACATGTTGTTTGACTTGATACATAATGCTTCCTTTCATTAAAGTGCCTGTAATCTTTTCTTGTTAATTGAAATGAATTTATTAATTTCAGTCTAAAAATGTGTAAGCACTTTCAGGCTGATAACTTTTATTTTTTCAGCTGAAGTGACAAATCCAACATAAATTTGCACTGGTTGTGTTGACCCAAATATGCCTGTTTTCTTTGGGCAGGGATAAAAGTTTCGTCTGAGAAACTGCCTGCTTCTAATCTGGACAACACCTTCTGCCTAAGGATACTTTCATTCATAAATAAAAAGACAAATAACTGGATGGAAACAAAACCCAGGAAGTCATATGTGTGCCCTATAAGGGTTGAGGATTTCACATAAACCAGCAAAATGTGAAACTGAAAGAAACTGGAGGGGATGGTGGTCCTTAAACCCCTTTGGCAAGGCAAATATATGCGGTTATTTTCACAGAAAGCATTAGTGATAGCATGTGCTGAACAAATTGAGGTGTTTCGCTTGGCTTATCGCTGTGGAAAGTGTCATCATGACTTCTGTGATGGTAGCACATCTGATACGCCCATGAGAGTGGTGAATTCTGTATGTTACCTGAGCTGGAGGCTTGCACAAATAGCATGTATTTAGAAATACATGGGGCAGAAGATTATGTAGGAGACCTGGTGTCTCAAAGCCACCATTCCCAGGCTGCCTTCACCCTTCATCTTCTAAGCAGCAGTAGAAATAATGTCTCAGTTACCCAGTAACCAGTCTTCAAACTCAAAACAGCCTCTTTGTTTTGCTAAAAGAAAGGGTCCTTTATTGCCTGGGCATAACCAGAGATGAAAAGGTGACGTTTTCTTTAGTTGTTGTCAATAGCAATGATATTTTCTCCTTGCAAAAGGACAACAGGAAAACTTTACAACACTAATTGCCAGTGGAAGCAATTTGCTAAAAGGGGGATCTGGTCTCAGCTGCTTAAATGTTTACCCACTGGTGCTTGATTAATAATAGCTAATTAGAGAAATATGATTTTCTGTCCTTTCTAAATCTGTGAAATCTGGTGTCGCTCAAGGATTGAGCCTGTAATTATTTACCATGGTGGGAACAGTCCTGATGAGAGCCTTGACTGATGTCCAAAGAAATAGCTGGTGTGAGAGTAAACATGGGATTCATTGGAAAGGATGACTTACTGGGGGACTGTAGAATTTTTCCTCAAATGGATATTAAAAATGTATATAATGAGTATAGAATATTAATATATAGTATTTGTAACTATATAAATATGTATATATTACATATATATTGCATATAAAATTTTCTTAATTTCACAAAGGAAACTGATGGACTGTAATGTGCATTTAGAATCACAGAATTGTTAGAGTTGGAAAGGACCTTAAGATCATCCAGTTCCAACCTCCCTGCCATGGGCAGGGACACCACATGTCACCCAAGGCTATGTCCAGCCTGGCCTTGAACACCGCCAGGGATGGAGCATTCACATCTTCTTCCCTGGGCAGCCCATTCCAGTGCCTCACCACCCTTACATTAAAGAACTTCTTCCTCATATCCAATCTAAACCTCCCCTGTTTAAGTTTGAACCCATTACTCCTCATCCTATCACTACAGTCCCTAACAAAGAGTCCCTCCCCAGCATCCCTATAGGTCCCCTTCAGATATTGAAAGGCTGCTCTGAGGTCTCCACGCAGCCTTCTCTTCTCCAGGCTGAACAGCCCCAACTTTC